>CABFWO010003630.1:0-77918 GCA_902155825.1 Timema genevievae
CGTTTTTCAGTGCAATTTTTCCAATTTTTCTCTTCATAAGAACCTTCCTCGGACTTCAACGAATATTAGGGAAAAAAATTAGCCATTTTGGTCCAGCCGTTCTCGAGTTTTGCGGTTAGCAACACATTTAGCCATCCATTTTTATATATAAGATGTGGCTGTTTCTAGATACAAAAAATAATACATTAATATAAAATGGTACAACACAATTGCACAAACTTTATCATACAGTGTGTTATAGCTTAGAAGAAAATGTTCAAAAATATGTTTTTAGTTAACTACTCCTGAATGAATTTTATTCATAAGCTAAAACTAACCATCTTATTAATAGCAATAATAACTCTGTATATATACATTTTAAAACCAATTATTAAATTATGTTTAGAAAAATTCAGATTTAAAAATATAAGTTATTTGTGAGCTACCCTAAACATTTTTGTTATTTGTAAATTTAAAAACGTATTCATATTTATCATGTAACACTATTCACATTTTGAGTTCACTCTTCAAGGTCAGTTTCCAAAACATTAAAATTTTCTATAAAACTTGTTGTAAGTAAACTACCCTTGGATTAATATATTTTGTATAGCTAGATATACATTATTATTCATATGCAAAATGGGATCCCAACACAAATTTTAAACCAAATTGCTAAAGTATTTTTTTAAATATTCAAATTATAGAAAGTTATCAGTTAATTACCCATAGCCAACTCTTACCCTCAAAACAAGTACACAGATATTCTTTTCATGTTTATGTCAAACACTTCCAGCTATACATTTTAAGTAAAATTGTTGAAGCCATTTTAAAAATAATTCAAATTTTCTGAAATCATTTGTCAATAAAATACCCTTTATTGAATTTGTATCCTAAACAAAGTATTGAGTGCTATTTGTCATGTCAAACACTTCCAATTTACCCATTTGGAACCAAACCGTTAAGTTAAAACTATTTTTATAATATTTCTAGTTTTTTAAAAATCAGTCATCAATAAACTTCCATTCAACCATTTTTGCCCAAAAACCAATTATAACTTATATTCATATTTTTCATGTCAAACAAATCCTAGATGTGCATTTTAAACAAAATCTTTGTATCCATTTTCAAAAAATTTTGTTATTAAAAAAAAATTATTAATCATTAAGCTATACTTAATTAAAATGCTAGAGTGGAAAATTATTTTGTTATATAGCCACATAATATTTAAATATAAAATTTGAATAAAATCCACCAAACTGTTTTGGATTCGTGGCCAGGAACAGACTGACAGACTTGTAAATTCCATTCTTTATGTCTCGTGTCCACATAGAACGTGAAAATTTGTCATAATTTCGAGATAAATTTTTTGCAATTCTAATACTTTCTCTTGATATAAGAAAGTAGAAATAAGCGTCTTGCAGGGTTATCTCTGCTTACAATTCAAGCTATAGTGTAAACTTTGTCTATTTAGGATTTTGTTCTATTTCCTTCAAGGTACTGAATAATTCATAAGTAATGCAAAGTAGATCTTGTATCGAGTTGGGTGTTCACATGGTACAATCTTGTGGACACATCTTTCACATCATATTATAGAATAAAACATTCACTTGTACCGGACTTAAGTTATTTCACACACTTTACACAATCGTTCTAAAAAAACACTTTCTACCTTGTTGATTAAATTCGTTTATTGTGGAACTTTGACTTATAATTACTGTGTTTATTCAACCTGTTTTTAAGTTTAACAGCGTGTGTAATTATTCACCAATACAAATTATTCATACACATGGTTTCATAAATATTTATCAATGTTTTATCATACGTAATATAGTGGCTATGTTTCATGATGGAGGTCGTAATTGGTGACCAAATTCACACATGTCAGATTTGTCTCAGTATATCAGTGCAGTGTGCAAGTTAATTTGAACATAACGATCTCTAGTGGTTAAACTTTTAATATTTATATATTAACTTCAACCTCTTTGAATAATTGCATGGTTAATTTGTATAGCCTTAATGTGAGGTATCTATGTTCGGACCTATACGTTAAGGTACGCATTGTTAGGGTTACATATGTGAGTCACGTGTGACAGGGGCCATGTAAAGGTGGTTGAATAGCTCTGATATCAACTTGTTGCTCTACGCATAGTTTCGTTCCATCTCCCATATCGAATATCATTCTCTACGACAGGAAATTAAACACCTCCCCTCAAACTACGTTCATCAAAGTCTTAGGTTACAACTCAAACGAGAGCTGCCTGACATTTTGGTTAGCATTTCACGTTGAACGACTGATTTTATTTTAGATTATAAGGGGATTAAAAGGAGAAATAGCTTTACCAAAAAAAAATCTAGCTGTGATATATGCACGTGTGTTTTCAGTTATGCGTCTGTCTTTTAAACTAAGAGTTTAGAAAACGATTCTCATTATCACTTATTTTTGTACTTTAATTTTTTAAATTCGGGCTTACTCTTTCACAGTAATGAATTGACTGTTTGGTGATAACAGGGTGTTTTTGGTTACAAAGTTAATTTGGTTTTAAATCTGTGTACTGACTTAATCATTTCATTAACCGGCCTCATGATGTAGTTGGCAGAGTACCTGGCTTCTGACCTAGAGGTCCCAGGTTTCAATTTTTGGTTGGTACCGAGAGATCTTTCTCCAACGGAAAATAATTCCCATGATAACCAGGGCTAGGTTAATGAGGCTTAAGTTAGGCTTAAGATCTTCATATAGGCCTTACTCCGTCATATCCACTAACATTATTCCCTCATATTATCGGGACATGGAAAGAGCCTCCACAAAAGAATATACGATTAGTAAACTCAGTCGTCCCCTGATAATGGTACATTATTACTGGCTAATTTTTGTGCAGACTGAATTACAGGTATATGTATCTCAGACACGCCATTATTATTATTATTATTATTAATATTATTATTATTACTTGGAATTACATTACCTTAACAGACTCTTAGGTTGGAAAACTTTAAAAAATAAATTGGTCACTGCATGCCAAGATAACTTCCTTACTATCCAAATTCATTATGATTATGACAGAATTTGAAACCTTTTAGGGTTTGAAAGTCTAATCTGACTAAGACTTTATTAAGATGAACTTATTATTTCTAATATTTTCGATAGCAGAATTTCTTGTAAATTTGCCCATGATCATGCAGGTGTTCACATTCCTTTTCGGGCTTCTCGTAGTCAAAAATTATTTTTTCTCAATAGTTCTTATAAGGTGAGCCCTGTAGGTGGTTGTGTTCATAGCGCCATATATTTGTAGAAATCAACTTTTATCTTAAAAGAAAAGCCAAACTCAGATAGTTATCTATCACTAATTTATCCTGCAGAGGCTCTGCCTCAAATATTTAGATTTAAATTATTCTTATTTAATTTTTGATTATTGTTACTGCTTTTTAAATGCGTTACTACTCTTTAGTAATTATTTATTATTGTTATTTTTCATTCTTATAACTTTTAATTTATATTTCTTCATAACTATTCATCATTAGGCCTATATATTATTATTTAGCTGATCGTTCATCTCATTTTCTCATGTAATTATATATATTTGTAAGGTACTTGTGTACTTTTCAGTTCTGGCCTGTCATAGATCTCATGACTGTTGGTCAACACAATAATAAGGAAATTAAAATTGGAAATAAAATTATTATCACTATCATCGTAAGCTTATTAAGAAAGGGCATTTTAAATAAACATCCTAAGAGTAATAAATGTTAAAATGGTTATATAATAGATAAGATGAGACACACAACTGTAGGGGGGTAGCGGATACAACGTTGATATTGTAACATCACTCGCTTGGTGGTGCGTGATTAGAGGATTCAGTATCGTATTATATAGTTTTCCGGCTATGAAGAATTCGAAGCTCGGATATGATCCAAGCTTGATTATTAGAATAAGTTTCTAACCTCTTTTTAGACTCAAAAGTGTGAACATTTCATTTAAAATTTTACCCTTGTAATGTAAATATGCGAATAGTAATATATACTATCAGCATCTTGCTACATATATGAACTATACACATTTAACTACATTACTCACACAACGGTATTCTCGCAGTAGACTAGATTGCTGAGGACGGGAGGATCGAGGTTTCACTCTGTTGGCTGTACTGAGGGTGGTTTTCCTATAGCGATTTTCCACTCTACCGCTACGAAAATGTGGGTATATTTCCTCTAAATACAAGCTTCCTAGTCCCTAAAACCACTGGCGTTATTAGTACTTAAGAGTATAACACGAATGGTTAGTAGGATGTGTGCTAAAAATACTTCATTACTGAAGTACGGTATGAGTGAAGGGAGGATACTCTTTATTAAATTCACCACACATGGCTGGGATTCAAGCCCTGACTTCCCTGTCAACGGAAATCTAGACTGTATGAGCATTAAATTTAGTCTGCGTAGACACCGGTACGGGAATCACGAGATCGTAGCTTATAGATATGAGTGTAAGGATACAAACCTATGTGATGTTGGTTGTGAGGGCTTACAAAATACTGTAAGTCACAGAAAGTTGAAACTACAGTACAACTCTTATATGACAGCTAGAAAATTTACTAGACTTACGTTAACGAGGTACATATCAACTCACGTGATATGCAGATGTTGATTTGTATATATAATGGTTAGAAATAATGTGTACCAAAATGGCATATCAGACAGTAACCTTTTCTGGCTGTATAGGATGTGTAATAATCTCAGTAGGTCGCTCAAAACCAAGAAATCATGTCGTTTTCTCGTTAAAATAGCCTTGAAACGCAACTTGAAATTAATCAAAGAATCAAATATTGTAGGGAAAATATTAGTCTTCATACACATTTAACAGAGTGCAAGCATAGAACATAAGCCTTTGGAACTTATCTGGCTCTCGCAACTGATGGCTGACCTCCATACGATACGAATAACATTCTAATTCATGAACAAGTGTTCAAACAAACGTTATCTTCATAACCAGCTATTTCGAAATAGGCCTCTGAATTTTTTTTGTACTAGAAGAATCTTATCGAACACTATCCTCACATGTTCACTGTTTGTGGATGAGCGTATTTTTACAGAACGATGTTTTCGTTGACAAATAACTAATCAAATTTGCCAAAATTTTCTAACTTTCAATATTACTTCTCACTTTGTGGATGGGGCTTTATTGAACTCTTTTTCAAAAATTTAAAAATAAACGTTTCCCAATGGGTTCCTCTGAAAGGTCAATCCCGTACGACCGAAAATAATGCTTCACAACAAAGGCCTTCTCATTAATGCTTACAGCCATTAAGTATAACTTTTCAATATGACCATCCACTTCTAGCACTTAGGTCACACTATAGTCTCGTCATGTTGCCTTCCCACTCATATCTACGATACACAGCCTTGCCAACTTTTGGGATGTAAGAAAATTGTACGGCACGCATGAGGAGAACATCACAGTTTGTTCGGCCTATGGCTGTTTAATTGTTACCGAACTCTATCAAACATCAAATGGGCTACGTACTAAAAGCACACAGACTGGATTTGTGTACCTACTTTAGAGTATATCAGAAGCTCACAAGTTAGATGCATCAAAAGTGCACCATTATTTGCAATCTCTGAGTCCCATACACCGCAATAAATGTAAATATTTCAGAAATTATAATTATCGTGAGTTTCACGAACTAGCCCATTATCAACCTAACCTAACTACTTTTGTAGAGAGTTAAGGGGATGTTTACAATACATGTGGCCATGCTATGCAGTTTTTTTTCCCTGTGTGTTTTTGAAACCAAGTCTAGGCGCGCTTTTGATATGAGATTTCTCCCTCTTGTGCGCTTTTGATGCTTTCCACACCGTTTGTTACTCTTACGTCTGTATAGTGGTTACCGATTTATAGTTATCAACAAACGAACTGGGTCACCTGAAAATGGACCTAGTGAGTCCAAGACAAAGATAGTGATATTAGAGCAAGTTAAATTGGATGATGAAGTTTCTTGCAAAATGTAACACATTATTTAAATCTCAGGTAAACAAAACCAATTTGAGAATAGAGATAGGTGTATACAGGTTGACCCGGAAAACTGTAAATTTTGTTGAAGGCTATGCGTCTTTAGAAAAATAAGAATGTGACCGGTAAAAAAGTCTGATATTTTTCTCAAATAATACGCTTTTATTTCATCTGATTGCGTCCATGTTTTGCAAGTTAATACTTTCTATATGTGTATTACGTGGAAAAACAAAGACGACATTATTTTGTAAGCTATAATATTATAATAATGGAAGTCGTGTTCCAAACACACTTTTATATACAATACCAGTAAGCTTACATAATGTCACTCACGTAAGGGGTTATATAATGTAGAGTTTAAATATACAGGATATTAAAACCCTGTTCAAAATTTTAAGGATATTGTAGCACTCATTAAAATTAGTAAAAAAGTCTTAACAAACCAAAACACACAGAGATAGAGGCAATTTTTCTTTAGATAGATTTTCTTTAGATCTACTAAATAAAATTAGGATATATTTGAAATGCAATTTGGATTTAGGCACAACAATGTGTTACCTTATCACAACAAAAGATGATCTACCTATGTGACTTCCATTTGCACACAAATTTAACATCTTAGAATCAAACTTTTTTTTGCTCAAAAAATCCCTGAATTCATTTGAAACGTTTGACAACTGTTTTCAACTCTGTTTTAAGTATGGCGAATAATTTATTGGAAATTAAAATACCAAACTCTTTAAGGATCACCACACAAAAAACTTTAAGGTTTTAAGGTCAAGGTACAGTGGGCGAGAGGGGGGAGGTACTGGAGATCTTTAACCTATCCAGGGTATACAGTCGCATGCGATTCAAATTAGTTCAAGGATTTTTCAGAGTACGCAAAGTTGGATTCTAAGATGATCGATTTTTCTGCAAATGGAAGGTACACAGATAGAACATCTTTTGTTGTGATAGAGTAATATATTTGTTTCAAGAAAACCCTCATAATATTTTAAATATAACCAAATTTTATTTACTACCTAAATACGTTATTACTTATTTCTCTGTGTGAGTTGGTCTGTGGACCTATGTTCCCAAATATTTTTTTTATTTATTTATGTTAGTACTACAAGATCCTTAAGTTCAGAACCCTATTTTTTAACTTTCTTTTTATTTATTCTTTACACTATACAGCCCCTTGAGTAAATAATAAAATATAAATACAGTTTGGATGGTTACATGGTATAATGGTCAACTCCAAGACACCACTCTCACAATATACTGGACCGTCAATAGTAGGGATATTGGGGATCGAGTTCCAGTTGAGTATACTGAGGGTGGTTTCCCTGAATGGTTTTACAATATTTCTTCATGCAAATGTGGCTACACTTTCTATAAATTTATTCTTCCTCATCTCTAACACATTCGAGTGATCATCACATAAGCGGATAGCCCGAACAAGTATTAAGACACGTTGATAAAAAAATATAAATACTTTATAGCCTCTTTAAATATATTTACATAAGTTACTTAGACATATATTTAAAAATATTGTAAATAACTATAATACGCTACTTACTATGAACAGATAACATATTATAGGCTAATTTAGAAATTCACTTAAAAAACTATTTTATTACATTAATTGAAATTAGCTTTGACACGGGTGTATAGCCCGAACGGGTAGAAAGATGCGGTGCTAAAAAAAACTCTTTGGCACGGAAATATCCTTGTATTGTGGTCATACGTCACTAGGACACGGGAATAAAACTTGGGACCTTTGAATTAGCATAAGTGGAATATTATATTTAGAAGGGGGCTATTTTTTAATATCTCAGTGATAGAACATTAGAGTGTCCACTCAAAGTTACAGTACCAGGATCGATTCAGGTATCAAGGTGTCAGTATTTTTACTAATTACATCAAGTGTTTTAGTACGTTTGACACAATGGTAGCTAAAGACGAGGTTATCTGAGAGGAATTTCACCCTCTTTATAATGGTATGGTGATTGTAATACCACTGAAAATCGCCTACGGAAAATGAACTCCAATACACCCATACGGGATTCAAATTACAAATTCACAATACTATTCTAAGATAGCAGAATTAAAAGGGGTGGAGTATAATAAAGAAATAAAAGAGAATAAAGGGCTGTAAATCCCATTAAGGAAAGGAAATTCTTCCCAATGTACTCGCTCGGGAATCAGGTTCCAGCCTTCATATAATAGGGCCAATAAAAGCGTGAGTGTACTAACAGGGGATGAAAAAACATTTGCCAAAGGAACTGCATAGGCACTTTAATTAATAGAAGATTCTTTAACTAGAAAAACAACCTTTAATGTATTTAGCTGGTTTTGAACAATGTGTCATCATGATGGAGTAAAATATACAATCACTCATAACTGTGGGTATGCGGTCCAAACATCAGGCTCAGCTGACCTGGTTTTCCAGTGACGGGGAAGTTGGGCTTGCTGAGGATGTTTATTTACTAAATGTTTTTACCATATTCCTCTTTGAAAATGTGGGTACATATCCTTTAAATTATAAACAATACCTATCTCATCGGTATCAATGAAATAGATATAGATCGGAGGGGAATTAAGATGAGGTGGAAAAATATGAAAAATAGATTATATAATATAAAGAGTGCACTTTGGTCATAATAAATATTCTGTGAATCCTGTCAAATTTTTCTACTATTTTATAAAATATTTGTATTAATTTAGATGTGTGGAAGTAAGGCATTTTTGATTTTATGATGAGCTCAAATTTAGTTTGATGAAAACATCGACTCTTACTTGAGTTCGAATGATAAGTTTAAATATTTGTTCTACACATATCTTACATTTAATTTCTGTAATAAATACCTGCTTGAACATAAACACTAATATATTTCAAAAATGTTACTTATTGTGAAATATGTTAAGCTATTACAACTTTGGATTTTAAATAAAAAACGCTTATA
The DNA here is from genome assembly GCA_902155825.1 of Timema genevievae. Taxonomy (NCBI): domain Eukaryota; kingdom Metazoa; phylum Arthropoda; class Insecta; order Phasmatodea; family Timematidae; genus Timema; species Timema genevievae. The sequence continues at coordinate 8,929 of CABFWO010003630.1, forward strand.
GCCATTTAAAATATAGTTTTTATAATTTGACAAAAGGAAATATTTTATTAATTTTTTGTAATGAAATGGTATCTTAAAATTGAATTAAACAAAGTAAACTCCAAATTTTCTGGATGATAAAATTGAAAATTATGAGTACGCGAGGTTCTCGAGTTAAGAAAATAATCTGTTTTGAGTTAAAACAACTGATTTAAATCGAATATCTGAGTACTCATTCACCCATAAATTAATTTAACATAAAACAATTTCCAAAGCAATGTTAAAGCTATTGTACGTACATTCGTTCAATTACACGTCGAACAAATTCCCCACTGCAAAAATACATCTATAAACTGATTTCAACTAGCTCATTAATCTTCACTTATAAGAATATCAACTAAGTCTATGAAGACATTATTTCCTTTTATGAAAATTAATCATGTTTTTTAAATAAAAAACAACACCAAGTAAACAAATTATATCACCCAAATTTAATTTAGGTGTAAAAGAGGTGTATTATTGTTAGCGAAAATGTGCCACAATATTCAAGAAATCCCTAAAAACAAATTTTTCTCTCTGTGATTCTTATTTTAGAGTAAAACTAAATTTTATTTTATATCTATTTTTTTAAATATTGCTTTACATTTTGCTATTATTTTTATTAAATTGATTTATGGGTGCGTTGACACCAGTAGGTCATTAGTGCCTACATTTTGTTAAATAGTTTTAGTGAATCCTTCTACCCCTTTGGGATAACCATACTTAACAACACTACTAAAAGATACATAAATAATGTGATATTCATCCTTTTTTTTAATTATATTATTTTTATTTTAGGTTTAAAGGTTTATTTTTTGTCATTAGTATTTTAGTGAATAAAATTTAGTAAAATTAATAGAATTGTGCACCTGTATTTGCATGGTGGGTGTTTCAAAAATCAATTAAAAAAACTCAATTCGCCCAGTTGGGATTCAAAACCTACATCCCTGTCAACCATCTTAGCGTTTATTCCGCGTCCCGACCACCATGAGAAGTAACTTACAAATAAAATAAATTTTATTCATAGCGTGTACATTTTTTACATCTTTGTCATTAAATACTCTTGATGTATGCTGATCCCACTTTTCTAAATATTTGGTAAAAATTTTAATTATCTTTAAACTATTTTATTATAATATGTGATTTACATATTAATTTTATTATTAGATTAAAACCTTTTGATGAAACTGTATACGGCTGGAAACTAGGCGATCAAGGTTCGGATACCGACCCGGAGTATTTAGGTGTTTGTATGTAAAAACGTTTCTCACTCTACCACCAGGTGAAACCTGGTATATTTCTTCTAAGCTCTTACTTCCTCATCCTTTCCGCCTTAGAATAAGTGTAACCCAAATCAATGAGCATACAGACTAATGGTCAGGCTCATCCAAATAGTTTTAATGGTTACGAGTAGGTTGGTGTTGGAATCCTCCTCGAGTGCACTGATGGTGTTTTTTCTTTAATGGTTCCCCACTTCCCATTTACGAAAATGTTGAACATTTTCTTTATATTTCATCCTCCTCCTCCCAACTCATTAGAGTAGTTAAAAAACGAACTTTCTGGACGCTGTGGAGACCAAAATTAAAGAATCCAAGCAGGAATCGCAAAGTCCCACACTCATACATGGAACACTTGTGGCTACACAGTCTAGGCCTTGTTAGAACCGAATCGTGAAATTGCACATAAAACTACGATGAAAAATTGGAAAAGAAACTAGTGAAAAAAATACAGAAAAAAAGAAGATGGAAAAAATGATAAAAAGGGGTTAGTGGGGGAGAAGTAAAAGAATTTTCGAAACGTGTGATCGAAGAAAGTTACCGAGAGGGAAACCATTTTTTACTTCGTGCATGATCGGACACAATACTAATAACATCCTTACAACTCATGACAAGAACATGCATGGTTCAAAATTCTGCACGAATTCGTTTCCTATTACTTTCGTTGATAATATTAAGGCGAAAGAGAGCCTTCTAAATTTCAAATAGAAACGTTGGGTGTAGGAAATAAAATACAAATTAGAAATTGATACCTACTTAATAATAGCTTCTTCGTCAGAGATGGTCCGACATCTTATCTCCGTCGGTAGCGCGTCTGCTTATTGAACTAAGAGTCCAGGGATTAATTTCGGTTTGATTGAACATTTAAACACCTGGTAAATTGTGGCTTCTTCTTTAATAGTGATTAAATAACGGCTGAGAGATTGTCTGTTGTGCTGTTCTATAGTTAAGTTAATTTTTAAGTCTATATGCTGATGTAAACAGTCGGTTCAGAAAATTCTCGTTAAATACTCTAAAATAATAGACCAAGCTAAGAAAATTCCTATTTTAACTCGTCCTCTTGGAATTGCATCAGTCTGTCTGTTTGTTCTACGATTACTCTCAAATGCTAAAACCAATTTTAACGAAACTTGGCAGGGATTTTCTTTGAGCCTAAGTCCAATGACGAATATATAGGCATATATATAGTATCAGATTGATATTTGTTCTGCAAGACTGACGTCTTAATCCACGTGAACGATGATTATTCCCTATGTGTACAATATATTATTGAGTAAAGTATTCATTTGTTTTCTATTTAACTTGGTTACCAAAGAAAAACACCAACTTCTAATCCAAGAATAAATTACAGAATACATTTTAACTTGTGCAAAGAAGAATTAAAGGAAATATTTCAACTTAAAATTAAAAGATACATTTTTCCAAAGATAAATATAAAGATTGTAATAAATATAAAAAAATTCAAAGGATAAAAATTAGCGTTATCTTTGAAGATTGAATTTAAGATGGTATCGAGCCCTGTATGAGGAATTTATGTTTGAATCCTTGCATGGTAGAAGATTAAGATCCAGATATATAGTCCATATTTGAATTCATCTAAATCCCCAATAGAACAAAACAACATGATATTTGGCTTATTAGGAGATGCTGAATATCCAAATTACTATACTTTATGCATGGTCTTACGACTTCACGTGGTATTAAAGCAGAAATGTGGGAGACACTCAGGAATTAGGAGTTCACTGAAATTGCTATCCTAGTTTGTAATTACATATCTTGTTTCAAGTGCCTAAACCAATTTCTTAAATACATATTTATATTAGTTATTTTTAGTTTTATTAAAAGGTAATAGTGAAAATCACATGTGAAAATCTACCCAAAGTGTTTCATATAAGGATTTGAATCCTGACATAAATTATCAATAGGTGACTGTATAGTGCGAGTATAATGTCTTAATATACTAGACCACCATTGTGAACAGAGCTATTATAAAAATAAAATATGGAATTATATACTCCATAAATTAAATTTTAACTTATTTGTGTATCAAAGACCCTTTATTAAAATATAAAATTAAACGTGATTATAGAAAGTAGAATTGAATAAATTTCACTTTATCTGACTTCAAGCTGTTAAAATTGAGGTCCGTAGAAAATATATCTTTAGCTAGCTGCTTATTTACACTAAAGGCGTAAGAATAAGGAAGGTGTAATCTAGAGAACGGGTACAATCATTTTATTGAGGGAAGATTTAAAAACCAAACGAGGTTGAAGCCTTCACACAAGTATTCATAGGTGCGAGAATTTTTTTTTTATGATGTATGACCTTAGTTTTATTGGGTCTCAAAAATATCCATACTTTCTAGTGGCATTCTACCAAGGGTTCCGGAAGGCAAGCTATTGTAACCCCAGATTTTATTCAAACATTTCCATTTGATATGTTAAATAATAAGCTATGAATGATAAATAGTATAGAAGTGGTTTTATTATGAAATATGTGCCTTCCAACTGTTACTTAAACTGGCAAAGTCTTTAATATCAGAAACTCGAAAATTCATTGCCGCACTCAAAAAAGGGCACCTATTGTCCCTATCTTTAGCAAGTTCTGTCAAGTCCACATTATTACACATCCAATTCAGGTCCATTTTTACGTTATCCACTCATCTGCGTCTAGATCTTCCCCAATGACTACTCCCATTGTTCTTTCCAGTCAATACCTTGAACGCGGTTCTAGTTTTTTCCATTCACGCTGCATATCCTGCCCACCATAGCTTGAGATATTTGAATACCTTAACAAAACCTGGGGATAGATACAAAGTGTGTTACTCATCACTATGTAACCTTCTCCACTCTCTAATGTATTCGTTCAGTTTTGGACCAAATATTTTACTAATTACTTAGTTTTCAAGCACCTTAAATTTATTCTTATCATGTATGGTGAAAGATAATGTTGTATGGTGAATAAAAATGTTTTTCACAACCATGAATAGTAACCAGTAAAGTTATTGTTTTGAAAATATACTAATCGGGTGTTTACTTTTTAATTTAACGCAGTTTTAATAGGAATTAATCAAAAAGCATGGTATTACATTGGTGTATTTTGTAATATTGTATTTTTGATAAATAACTTGACTCAGCAATGTCTTAAGAAACACACAACCTTTCTAATTGTTATTGTTGAATTACATAATTGAATTAAACCAAAATCTGTTTGTAAAAAGATATACTCTATGAAACTTTATATTCCTATGATTAACACAGAAATACTAATTATTGTTGATGTCTGATTCAATGTGTAGACACGTCAGATATTAGAGCACTGATTAGTAATATTATTACATACCATACTACTATCTAGTAATATTTAATATGTAAAAACATATATTCATTATTACAGTAAAATACAGGATGTATATGATCTAGAAACGCTTGGTTTCTGAGCTAAGAGAAATTGTAATTTTCAATTAATAAGAAATCCAACAGAAGTAGTAATTCAATTAAACAGGAAAAAGTTTAACAGAAACCAACAAAAATACAAGGCAGAATATTTTATTATAAAAATTGTTCAAAATGGTGTCCTACCTCGAGCCTGAGTTCCATACTTTGTCGTAATCTTCTTAGTACACCAGGGGTGTTACGTATTTTCTCTCATCCATTTAATATATATTTTTGTAAAACCTCAACATCAGGCACAGTAATCGCGTAGACAATGGAATTTAAATGTCCCTAGAGAGATAAAAACCCATCAGGTTCAAATGTGTTGACTAAACAGGCCATTTAATGGATCTCTCAAGACCAATTCATCTTTGAGAAAAACCTCTAAAAACTTTAAGAACAAAGGATTTCTATACCAATGTTTATATGCACTTTTTTTAATGTTTGGTAGATAGGAATATACCCTTAGTATATTTGACACCAATTAATAGTCACCCTGTATAGGTACTAGAATATTTGCTTGTGCTCTACTTCAATCTCATAGTCCCATCCCCAACTAATTCAAAGGTAGAAGCCACAATTTGTACAACACCGCTGTAGTAAACGAAAAACCCAGTCAGACAGACTTTACAATGAAACGAAGTAGAGAAAGGAAAATAAGAAATTTCGCAATGTCAGAATAGGACTGCTTGTAGAGGCGTGACTCGACTGAAGATGTCGTTTTCAGAAAACAAAAAAATATGTTGTCTGTGAGGAGTAAAATATATATAAAAAATGTGGTTATTTTGAGTAAGATAGATAATATGTAATAAACAATGAAGTAAAAAGTTTCCTTTCTCCCTATCATTTATATGAAAATTAATCTTAGTTGACCTTTTTGTATATCTGTCTGGATGGAGAAATGGAAAATAATTAATTATCTTACTGTGAGCTATAAAGCGTTTCTATTCTTCAAATTTTATATTTATATTCCTCAGTTTCTGTATACTAAATTTTATAATAAAGTCACACATAGACTGTTAAATATGATGTTAAATATATGTATATAGAAAGTCAGGATATATAAATTTAAGGAGGACTGAGGTGATAAATGGAAGATTATCAACATATTGATCATCTTTGGCTAAAATATTACTTAGCTTAGAAAAGAAAAAGGGCTTAAAGAAGACGTTTAATGTAAAGTCAAAATATGTAGCCACTATTAAGAAATCAAAACAATAATTGTATTAAATAATAAATACTAACAGATTTTTTCACTTCGGGTCTCTTAATGTGATTATTCACTCTTTAGATATTTTAATAAATGTAACTTAACATTTGAAGCTCTTATTGAAAGTAAAACAACATAAACCATAATTTTTATAAATTTTACTATTTCTGGGCCCATAGATAGGAATCATCTGTGCAAAATATGGTAACTAAAAGTACTCTTCAATAAATACATTTTTATTTAAAGATATTATTTTGGATGGGTAAAACATTTTGATTCATTTAAATGTATGTGATTATAATTTTAAAATTGTGTTTTTCAAAATGGAGTCAACTCAAAATTGTTGGGGCTATAAAAGCAATTGTTTCTTTTAATCCACAAAATGATGGTAAAAATCTTTGTTTATTATACTTAGTTTTATTATTCCTGTATTAATGGTTCTGAGGAATATAAACTATAGGTTGTGATCTTAATATCTTTCGATATCTAGATGCCAAACTTAATCAAAATCCAATAAGTGACTCAAAAGATTCTAAGAGTGTCACATAGGAATAACAATGGAGTGCATCTATTTATTAAAATATATTTAGGATCGCAGCAATTAAGGCACCGTGCTATTACATGCGCAAGATATTAGCATATTTTAAACATATTTTTATGTACTAAGGAGAGAATAATAATTACAATAAAATTTTATTTATTTAAGTTTTCATCTTTTTCCAATAACCAAAGCCAGTTTCGGCGATGAAGGTTTTTGTCACAACTATAACCTATTATATATCACGTGCTTACAGCATTATAAAATAACGTTCTAAAAATAAAGTAGGGTAAAATCAAAATTAACAAATATTTTCTTATTTACAAGGCATTTCTTTAAATATCCTTGGGAGACTTGGAAGTTCCTTTCTATTTCTTCCGAGCGTAAATTTTTCCAGACTAGAACGGAAATCACTAGGGAGTTTGCACACGGAACAGCCCACCACAACCAACAACAACAACACAAGTGAGCGAAAGAGAGAGAGAGGGACAGAGAGTGGTGTGAGCCAAGGAAGAGAAAGATATTCGCCATGGGAATACCAAACTCTTCATGTAGGAGGAAGATGGGTTGAGTGGAGTTTCAGATTGCACAACTTCTTCACTGTCAATTAACTCTCGATTCTCGATCTACGAGATGAGAAATCTGATGAGGTGAAGAAGGGGCTCTGTGTGGATATTTTCTGAAAGTTACCTTCCTTAACCTACCTATCCTCTACCCATCCCTTTCCAAAGTCATGGTGAGGGACCAAAATGAATTGGAACGAATTACCAGTTCGACCATTCCCAAATCTAATCTTAGTTATTTAATAGAAAGTTTTCTCCAAATTTTTTAAAAACTTTGATTGGGTTCAAAAATATAATCTATTACTGCCCTGTTGTTATCCATGTCATTGATCTTGATTTTTTTTACCAGTATACAATCATTCAACGAAATTGAATAAGGTGACGTAATTTATCTTCATCAATCTTATAGATAGCTGCTGCTTGATATGACTTGATATAAAAGAATTGGATACGCACATACTTGCAGTAAAGTCAGTTAGCTACTAAGTCAACACACCAATGTTAATTCAACCAAAGATTTTAAAATATATTAGAGTAGAACTTTTTTAATTCGAAGTCCAAGAGATATCTAAAATACATTGAAATATCAAAAATTCGAATTAACCAATGGGTACCTGAAGTGTTTATACACAATTAATAAAAAACCTCAAAATGAAAAATTGTAAAAATTAATTCACCGTATAAAAAATTCAGACTTCTTCAGTTTTGCACTTAAATTAAATGTTCGGCTGTATTCCATATTCTTTTGCGATATAATACTTTTTCAATTCCTTTTCCACTTCTCTAATCACTTCATCCTTCTTGGCTACGGTTAATCTTGTGTAGGTTCTACTCTTAGACATCGTAAAAACACAAATATCTACACTTTTCAGCTGACAATGAGTGACTCTCACTGAGAGACAAAAGTGCTATATTAGCGCAAGCAACATAAACCTTACCCCTTCCATGCTGGCCGTCACGTTATGGTCAGGCCCAGATTAACTCTTTTGGGGGCCCTGCTACAAGTAGAATTTGGGACCCTTAGAAGTTAGTTCCCCAATGAACGATTATAAACTTACATAATTATACATCATACATGGATAATTTTATTTAGACTAAGTCAAGCAATCTTGGCAGTACCGTGAGTTTTGTTATTAACATATTAATTATTAATCCTTATATATACTTTGATAAGCCCTTTTCCAATAATAGAGATTACGAAGAAATATTTGAACAGATTTTGACAAATGACCACTCATTTTAACGGTTAGGAATCCAGAATGTCACGAAAAATAGTATTTTTTTATGAAAATCCGATTTTCACAGATAATTTTCAGTTTTTCATTATTTTTTTAATCACCATGAAAACCGTTATTTGCTGCAGGCTGTAAATATCTAAATAAAATATAATCTCTTTGGCTAAAAAAATATATAAAACTCAATCTTTATTTGTTAGTCCGAACACATCATAATTTTCTCTTTGGATGCTGGTCATAGCACATCTAAATTGAGATTCCTAAACTGAGGAAACATTAATTTTTTATTCGAATGGTGTTATCGTTATTTCACATTTAAATCAATAATAGTGAGCATAATTTGAAACTTAAAAATGTGAGCTATTAAATTTATTAAAATATTATCTACGTTTTGTTTAGCGCCTTATAAAATGATGTTTAAATATGTTATGGTATGTATTATAGTTTATAAGCTCAAAAACAATAAAATGATCTTGAATCATGTTAAAAAAAATAGCCATTTTAACTATTTAAGAATGAGTTTTGGTGTTCATTTTTTCAAATAAAAGGTTTTGATGTTCACTTTAACAAATAGTAACACAATACAAATACATAAGTTAAAATACGTTTTCATTTTACCGATTAATTTTGATTATATTATATTTAAAAGTAATGTTTTGTGTACCCCATCTATATTTTCACATTCTTATAAATACAGTAAGTTCAGTTATACTTCCACGTTGATAATTTTGAGGCAATGATATTTCAAAGTACCGTAATATTTTAGTAACACATTTATAGTTTCACACACTTTCTCTCTATCAGACTCTCACGCTCTCAAACACTATCACACTCTCTCCCCTCACACACACTATAAAACACTCTTTTTAATATAATATTTTCTCATTCTCTCTTTCTCACACTATTTCTCTCACACACACTCTTTATCACACAATTTCTCTCACATTATTATGTTTATTATACTATCTCTCTTAAGCTGTGTCTAAAATGCACTCTCTCTCAAACGCTCTCTATCTTGAACGTTCTATCTCTTGAGCACTCTCTCTCAAACTCTTTCTCTCTCAAATTCCCTCTATCTCAAACTCTCTCTCAAACACTTTCTCATCTCAATCTCATTATCTCAAATGCTCTCAATCTCACTTTCTGTATCTCAAACTCTCTCTATCTCAAACTCAGTCTCTCTCAAATCCACTGCCTCTCCAACTTGTTTGCTCAATTTCTCTCTCTAACTCTTTCTCTCAAACACACTCTCTTTCCCTAACTCTATTTAAATATAATTTTCTTTCTCTAAACTAATCTCTCCCTCTAAAATTTTTCTCTCAAACACTCTCTCTCTCTCTCTCACACACATGCCCTCACATTTTATCTCTTTTTCACACAATATCTCTCCCAAAATTTTACACTATCTCTTTCTCACACACACTCTCTCACACACTTTATCACGCATTATCCCAAACATATTATTTTTCTCTCACACACTCTGTTTCATTTTCTCTCCCACACTTTCTCTTTCCTCACACACACACACACACACACACACACACTCTTTTTAACTTCTCCTAGTATTTCTTTCTCTAACAAATACACATAATCTCACTATCAATCGCTCACACTCACTCGATCTCTCTCAATTGCTCATTCTCAGTTTCTTACATTCACTTTCTCACACCTCATACTCACTTTCTCATGCTCACACCCACACTCTGACATTACCACTCTCATTTTCACACTCACCCATACACTTACACTCTCATTTTCACTATAACATTTTATAATTCTCTCTATTTTATATCTTATATATAATTTGATAAGCCCGTATCCAGTAATAGAAATAACGAGGAAATTACTGAACAGTATTTGACAAACGAACACTCATTTTAAAGAATAGGTAATCAGGATGCCGGTAGAATCAAAGGCATAAAACTAAAACCCAATTTTCCTGGAGAACTTTCCATCTTTTCCTTCTGTGTGGGCAGTGGTTCATCTGTACAACCATTTTTTGTTTACATCACCATGTAAACCATGATTTGTATATAGCTGTATATTGGTAAATAAAATATTTGTCTTTGTTTAAAAATACTATCAGCTCAATAATTGTTACTTGTGTGGTTTAGTGCAACGAATAGATAGAGATCTGGGGGAGGGGTCATTTTAAAGTTCTCATCAGGGCATGAAGGGGAAAAATATACGTTTTTATTCAAATTACACACTGAGAACTATATATTAAAGAAAAGTTGATAGCTTTTGACGAGTAAACTTTTAATTAAAAAGTGAGTGAGGGATTATTATATGGATTCTTTCACAATAGAAAGTTTAAAATACATTTTAGTGCAATAATCTGCAGCCATAGCTGCAATGACTCACTAGTCTTAAATATAATTTGATAAGCCCGTCTCTGGTAGTAGAAATTATGAGGAAATGGGTGAACAGATTTTGACAAACGACAGCTCATTTTAACGGCTAGGAGTCCAGGATGTCGGGGAAAATAGTAGTTTTTCACGAAAACCCGATATTCCCAGATAATTTTCAGTTTTTCATTCTTTGTTTGGTCACTATGGAAACCGTTAATTGCTGCATAGCTGTAAATCTCTTAATAAAATATATCTCTTTGGCTAGAAAATAATAACTCAAACTTTATTTGTTACTCCAAACAAATCAAAATTTTCTCTTTGATATTTCTCTTTGGATGCTGGTCATATCACATTTAAATTGAGATGCCTTAACTGGGAAAATATAATTTTTTTCATTGGAATGTTGTTATCATTAATTCGAATTTAAATCAATAAGATTGAGATTAATTTGAAAATTAAAAAGGTAAGTTGTTAAATTTATGAAAATATTGTGTAAGTTTTATTTCACGAATGATAGAATGTTTAAATATTATTTGGTATGTATTTTAAACTCAAAAACGATAAAATGATTTTGAAATGTTAAAAAATAGTAATTTTAGCTATCCAAGTATGAGTTATTGTGTTAATTTTTTTCAACTAATGGGTTTTGATATTCATTTCATTCAAATAATGGGTTGGATGTGCATTTTAGCCAAATAGTAACATAATAAAAATATATAATTTAAGCTATGTTTCCATTTTACCACTTAATTTTGAGGATATAATATTTAAAAGTAATGTGTTGTGTAAAACATCTATATTTTCACATTCTTAAAAATACATTGTGTTCAGTTATGTTTTGAGGGAATGATATTTCAAAGTACCGTAATTTTTTTTATACCACATCCATATTTTCACATTCTCTTTCTATCTAACACTCTCTCTCACGCTCTCACACACTCTCACTCACACACTATCTCATGTAATCTTCTCTTATACTTTCTCTCACATTTTATCCTTCTCTCACACACTCTCTACCCTCACACTCTTTGCCACACAATTTCGCTCAAATGTTCCTTATTACACTATCTCAAAAGATCTCTCTTTCTCTAATGCTTTCTCTCTCAAATTCTCTCTCTCTCAAATGCTTTCTCTCAAATGTTCTCTCTAAAACTCTGTCGCGAACGTTCTATATCTTAAAGGCTCTCTCTCAAACTTCTTTTCAAACTTTCTCTAAATCACTTTCACTCTCTTACTTAAACTCTCTCAAACTCGTTTTAAATCACTCTATCTATCTTAATTTCACTCTCTTTATCTCACTCTCATTATTGAAATCTCAAACTCTCAATTTCTCTCAAACTGTATCTCTCAAACTGTATCTCTCAAACTCACTCTTTCACACTCACTCTTTCAATTTAGCTCTCTAACTATCTCTCAAACACATTCTCTCTCATAAGCTTTAACTCTCTCTCACTCTAATTTTATTTCTCTAAACAAATCTCACCCTCTCTACATCTGTCTCTAACTCTCTCTTACATGCCTTCATATTTTCTTTCTCTTTCACACAATATATCTCCCAAAACTTTACACTCTTACTTTCTCTTACACACGAACACACTAACAACTTATCCCGCATTATTCTTCACATATTCTCTTTCTCTCTCTCACACACACATACACACAAGAACTCACACACTTATCATGCATTCACATTCACATATTCTCTTCCTCTCTCTTACACATTCTTTCCCTTTCTCTTGCATAAACTATCTTCACATACACACACACACACACACACACACATACATACTCTTTTTCCCTCTTTTCACAGTATTTCTCCCTCTCACATATACACTTACTTTCACTATCACTCGCTCACACTCACTCGACCTCTCTCAAATGTTTATTCTCAGTCTCTTACACTCACTTTCTAACACTTACACTCACTTTCTCACACTCACACTCACCCAAACACTTACACAATCACACACTCAAACATTTACACTCTCATTTTCATTATCACATTTTACCCCGTTCTCTATCATATATTTATATCTTTTTATATTTTGATAAGCCTGTTTCCGTTAATATAAATTATGAGGTAATGGCTGAAAATATTTAAAAAAAAGACGTTTCATTTTAACTGTTAGGGAGCCAGGTTGTCGGTAAAGATAGTAGTTTCCAACGAGAGTGTGGTTTTCACAGAAAAATTTCAGCTTTTCATTCTTTGTTGACATCACCATGAAAATCTTGATTAATTTTGTTAATGATTAAATATACGTAAATAAAATATGTTTCTCTGGTTATAATACCAACTCAACTTTTACTTTAGTGGTGTAGTACAACAAATAGAAAGATTAAGGCAATTAATCATGTGTATATTTATCAAACAAACCAATGATATGAGGTCAAAAAAGTTTTTATTGTTGATTTTTATCTTTCATCTTCTTTGTATTTAAATATTTGCCTCTGCTCTTATGTATAAATTGATTAAGATCTTTTCCAATAATTGAAATTGCAAGAAAATGACTGAACCGATTTTGACAAATGAACACTCATTTTTAAGTTTAGGGGTTCAGGATGTCACCTAAAATAGTAGTTTCCAACGAAAACATTATTTTCCAAAAGAATTTTCAGCGTTTCATGCTTTGTTTACTTTTCCATGGAAACCCTGATTTGTGTTTTATTGAATATTTCAGTAAATAAAATATTGATCTTTGCTTAAAAATAATAACAGCTTAAATTCTTACTTTAGTGGGTTTCGTGTAACGAATAGATAGAGATCTGGGAGAGGTATCGTTTTAAATTTCTCATCGTGGCGTGAAGGGGGAAAATATAAGTTTTGATTCCAGTTAGACATCGAGGGATAAATATCTATGTAAAGTTGATAGCCTTTGAGCAGTAAAGTTAGTAAGTTGAGTGAAGCTATTTTATATGTTATTTTGTTTAGAAATAAAAAGTTTACAATACATTTTAGTGCAATAATCTGCAGCCATCGCTGAAACGATACACTAGTATTATAGTAACTGGTAAACTATACAGTATATTATATACTGAGTGGTTTATAGTATTATTAATTAATATCTAATAAAACAATAATACAGGACATTATATAATTATAGAAGATTTCAGTATAATTGCATTGTATGTAGTTCACCGTCTGAAGATAATACAGTAATATTATTAGTATAGTTAAAATAATTTTACTATTGAAAACATTTCCAGTGTTTTTCTCACGTCACATTTAGTTAAACCTTCAATATTAATAATTTTGCTATCTTACCTCAGAAATTATTTTCAATAGAAAATCAATCATTATTTTTCTGTTAAAAGTCAACAGTACCATCTGCAGAAATGTAGTGTTTGGAGTTTGCCAAAATTAAAGGTTGAGTTAATTTCTAAGCGTTAACTGTCAGACTCCACGTAATACCAGGCTACCAGAGCCCTTCGATTGGGTTTTTTTTAATTGATTAGTTTAGGATAAATTTTACAAAAAAATCATTAAAACATTGAAATATTGATATAAAAAATTATCACAAAATAAAAATGACAAGTCAAAATGATTTATTTTCCAGGTGAGTAGGGGCCCCCTACCTCGGGGGTTCTTGTGCACGGCACGCTTGGCTCAATATGCCTTAATCTGGGCCTGGTGATGGTATTGTCACACAGAAGCGATTAAAACAGAACCAAAACATCCACTATTCTAGGAAAACCGTTGGTGCAAAATTCCCCGCTTTCTCTTTTACTATGATTCAATAACTCTTAACTGTATTTGACATTTCCGGGATTCTTGTGTTTAGTTGAGATTGTTAAGTTAGGTTTGAAGGGAGTAGACACTAGAAAAAATTAACAATACACTGTATAAACTTTGAATTATCTTAATATTTTCTTCTAAAATTAGAGTTAAATGATAATTTATACCAATAATTCAAATAAGAATTTCGTGGGGAATTATGGTGGGTTCGAATTATCCAACTATTCGAAGTAACCAACTTCGAAATAGCCAGATCCTACTGTACTTGTATTAAAATATTAGGCGAATGACATAAAATCCTACTTATAGTGAAGACTATAATCCCACCAAAATTGTTCATTTACTTAATACCTATTTAGTGGTATTCAAAGTTAGTAAAAATTAATTTAAACTACTTTCTTTTATTCTATCTTTTATTTTATAAGGCCTTCAGAGTGGGCATTATTTATAGCATGATGTCTTACTACCCACTCTGGCTAAATGCTTATGTAATAATTACGGAAATGAGCTATGGATGAGGGAGGTTGAATTCAGAGGAAGTGTAGTGGTATTTGCGTGAATAGAAGCCATTAAAGAGAAACCACCCTTAGTACACCCAACCAGGATTGAACCAGGATATCCCCGTCATTGGCAGTCAAGTCTATTGTGATTGTAGAGCCTTAGATCATGCAGCCACCGAAGAGGGGATTTGAACATCTTGTTTTTAAACAGATATGTAATGGTAGTTCTATGATCTCTTAGAATTGATCGTTGTTCGAGGCGTATAACTGTTTTTTTTAAATACATTGGAATAAGCTTTTTTTTGTGTTACATTATACTCATTATTTATCTTTGACAGTATCTGGTAATAGTTATTTTATTGTTAGGTTTATATGAGAGAGGAATTATTAAGATATTATTTTATTACATCATGATTATTTCTCCGTCATCTGACTCGGTGAAGTGAAAGATCATTAATGGACCAAGACAAGAATAATTCAATGGAAAACATAAACACTAAATATTGTATATAGATTTAATATTGAATAATTGTCTATCTGTCTTTCAAGTTGAACGGTATTCGGTTCTTATATAACTACTAAAATCTCGATTTACATTGAAAGGGTGCACAAAATGAAAATATTTCTTAGCTTTTAGTGTAAAATAATTAGTAAATATGTTTAAATTGTAGGGCCTATATTACGAAAATAATTTAGTAAATATTAACGTACAAACGTATAATGAGAGTTTGAAAAGAACTATAAAGTATTTTAGGGGTTTCTAGTTGTGTTAAAATATATATAACCTCAAATTTCAAGGCTCTATTTTTATTTGTTTGGTTGTATTTAGTAGTGTAAAATATAATACATGTTGGCACCATTAACCTAGACAAAACATCCAATCAGCTACAATCTTAATATAAGTTACTATTGCACAATCTGCACTAGCACGAAACTGAAGATAAAATCAAATCATATTTGAGAGGAATAAATCAATTTGGATTGAAAATATTACCTCCTTGTCAAATATTGGAGTGTTGACCCACTATCTAACATTTTTAACACACGAATTCGATGTGATTTAATCTTTTTTCAGTAAGGAATTGTGCAAAAGACACAATCTAAATAATTTACTTAGTATGATGTTTTATTTTTTAAATAAAAATTTGAAGACAACATTTAAAACAATTCTTATTTAAGGTATTAGTATTTCTATTACAGTTATTAATTTTTTTAATCTCTAGCATTTTCTAAAAATTGATTGTAGCTAGTATAAAAAACACTAATATCGTATTACTATGTTTGATGTGATGAAACCTTTGTTGGAAAGATTAGTTTTTTTAACTTTACTTTTTTTTTTGTTCGTTTGACCCACATGTGATTGCTTACGTGGTGGTTGAACACCACCTCATCCTTATAGAGTTTTTTTTTTCAATTTCCTCCCTTTTATCTTATTCTTTTCATCACGACCTACTTCAAACACTTGGAGACAAACAGTAATAGAACCAGGTCGATAACTTTACGAGTTCGGTAAACGTGCCTCGGTCCATTTGTTTAGCATAAGAAGTGTAACCGAGAAGACCTAATATTTTTTATAGTAATAACACGATGGAGTAAAAATAGCTATAGATTGTTTTACTATCTTAGAGCACCCCTACAAAAAGAGGCCAAATAAACCATAAATAAGCTCTTGGTTAGCTTTGGATACATTTGCACACGCACGTGGAAAACAGAAAAGACCCAGGGAGTTTAATTAAAAATATATAAATATGGAAAACTTTGAGCCTATAACATTTAACTGTTGGCCTTTGCATTGAAGAATAATTGAGCAAGAGAACTAAAAACACCGATTCGAGCAAAATTTTCCCCTCTACCCTTTGGCTATATGTTGGATTGCGTAACGACTGCATGCATTGCTCCCTCAAGCTCAAATAATCCTGTTATAAACGGGCTTATGTCAACTGGGTTCTTCTTTGACCCCAGGATACCACCAACATCTCCCTCCAATAGATGATTGGGCACTTCTACCTTGTAACAAAATTTCCCTCCCAAAGTGGATTGGCAGCTACTACCTTGCAACATAATTATCCTCCCAGAGTGGAATGGCAATTGCTACCTAGAAACAAGATTTTCCTCCCAAAGCTAGTCGGCAAATGCTAACTTGCAAAACGATTTTCCTCCCAAAGTGGATTTGCTACTGCTACCTGGCAACATATTTATCCTCCCAAAGTGGATTGGAAATTGCTACCTTGCAATATGACTTCCATTGCAAGGTGGATTGGGAACTGCTTCCTTGCACCACGATTTTCCCCACAAGGTGGGTAGGGCACTGCTGCCTACCACCATGATTTCCTCCATAATACGGTTTGGTCATTGATACTTTGCATTACGATTTACCCTTCCTGGGGAGATTGTGAAATGATAGCCTAACCTAGCCTAGCTTAAAGTGTCCTAACCTAACCTTTCTATTCCTCCTACTGAGAATTAATTTATCTTCTAAAATACTGTACAGAGTAGCTAACATCCAGCTGAATGACCTATATTGAATCGAGATTTGAAGGCAATTTATGGTATTCATGTCCGATTAATATAATACTATGAAGAGCCAAATACACCTGTTTACAATTTCTTCTTGTTGAATCGATGGTGGCCTATACACCTGCTTACAATTTTTTCTAGTACCCAATAACTCACTTGGTCTAGATATTCCTTCTTGTCAAATTGATAGTTCCCAACCCACCAATCTTTCACATAAAAAGTGACCAAACCATTACTGACCGTTCTAAATACCAACTAAATTGCTCCACGCAACACACTTTTATAAAAAATTAAGTACCATTCATATACATAACCTTCCAAAGCTTTAACCAAAATCTGAATTCCTTCTATATAGTCTGGGAAACAGATTATTTTGTATTAAGTTAATAGTTGCAGCATTGCAAAAGGTAAGTATTTATACTAAGTGCTACTTCCCTGATAGCTCATTGGTAAGAACACCAGCCTGCTAATTCAAATGTCCAGGGTATGGTTTCCTTAAAGAGATGTTTATTTAAATAGGAATTTGACACACACTTCTGATCATATGGTCTAAAGTGTCAGGCTCTTAATTTAACGGGTTGCCAGTGATGAAATCAAGGTTTTTAATCTTGGTGGGGTACTGGAGGTGATTCTCCACATGTGATTTATTATATATTCTCCATGCTAATGCTTTATTCATCCAAATATACGTAGTTAAATGCGTATAGCTCATACGGATAGTAAGATTAGGTGATAAAATAAATAAACAGGAATGACAGAAGTAATTGTGACTGTCCAGCTCCACTGAAAAAAATAATGGATGTATTGGCTCACTCTGTACAGATGTGTGTGTGTGTGTGTGTATATATATATATATATGATGCTAGATGCTATTGCTTCCCATAAGTACCATCATTTCTAAAAAACTTACCCCGATAAATCCCCCCACCCCCGTTGTATTCAACCCCCTTTACTGTTTCCCCTTGGGAAAAAAAGAAGCTATCCTACATGGCATGTCCGGTTTTAAAATTGGCTAGCAGAGGACAGTTAAGAGGGCGGAAATGTTGTCCTATGCACGCGATTCAATCGGGATACTGGGCGGTTTGAAGAGTTGATGGGGGAAAGAGAGGGGTGGGTGGTTAATGGAGGTAGGGGATGGTCGGTACTCTCTCTCTCTCTCTCTCTCTCACACACACACACACACACACATTGGCTCATTGTTGAGTGAGATCCTTATCATAACTTGACCTATAAAAATTCCGGTAGAACAAATTGCTTATTGCTGTGATAACAACAGGGACTCTACGAAAGGCTTTTTATTTCTAACCCTCCTCTTTTTTTTTCACCTCCCTATCTTGTTCAATTGTTCCTTTATCTTGTTTTGATTCGAGTATCAATCAGTTAAATTTATTTGTTATTATAAAAATCAACGTGAACTTTAGCATTTTAAATGTTCATTGTTGGCGTATTTAAAATTACAAGTAGTAAAATTCCCAGTTGTTTATATTGATACATTTTAATTATTACTTTATATAATATTATCTATTTAATTCTTACTAAAACAAGTGATAATTTAATAGCTTAATATATATAGTAGGGTTTAGGAAGGTATTTTAAAGGAAGTGTAATTGAAATAGCTTGAATGTGGTATGGGGAAAACCACAATGATAAATCTGATATAGATAATCATCTCCATTGCACCCAGCCGGGATTCGATATTTGACCTTTATTCTCTAGCAATCCATTCTAAAGTGAATCGTAAACATATCTACCTCCTTTAAAAAATGTATTGATAGTAAGTCTAATAACATATTCACTATTATAGTAATTTATTTAAATCTTCAAGTCACTGTTAAATAATGAGAATTAATTTTAAGGTGATCATTGATCTAATCCACACAAACTTATTTTTAAAGATATAAAGATTTTTCATCCCCAATAAATGCACATATTTTAAAGGTTCATACTTTCACGAATTTTTATCCTTAGTGCATATATTTGAGAGATGGGCTCTCTCCAATTATTAGATTTATATATGGATTTTTTATTTATTTCGTATGAATGTTAAATTAGGGTATGAAAGTAAAATATCAAAGGCCTCATTACACACATTTTTCAGGACTACAACTTCTATATCTCAAACTAGATAAGGACTCCAGTAAATAGTTTATTATTAATTAGCCTAAATATACTGTAATAGATACCTCTTTTAACCATAATATAAAGCGCATTAGAAAACTCTCATGATTGTCCACCAGATGGAAGCACTTATTCAATTTGAGTAAAAATCGGACATTAAGGTCTTGAGGCGAGAATTTTAACCCGTGATCATCGTGATCGACGATATAATAATAGAAGGTACACAATCAAAAGATATAAAATAGAGAAATGAAACACTAAGCACATCAGTAATTAAAAGGGGTTCGGTGATCGAATGGTCTAAGATTCGCATGTCAAATTTGGGGCCCGTTGACCGCAAGTAGCTCAAACTATGAGTTTGAACGGCCCGCGGACCTTATAAAAACATAATTAAGGGATGGTAACAATAATACATTGGGTATTTTTTGGAGAAATCTAGCAGGTGAGGTTTGTGCAACTAATAGCTACTCTTTACTTACAAGAAATTAATTCCCAAAAAATTTATATATTTTCAAACCCAATATGTGCAGTAGATAAAATTGGGTATTTTTTTTTAACACATGTTCAACTACCCATTCATGTTATACACCTATGTAATAATTATGGTAATAGGTTAAGGATGCAGAGGGTTGAATTTAGAGGATGTGTAACTGCATTTGCGTGGAGAGAGTGTCAAACCGTTTAGGAAAAAAACACCCGATGATTAGTTTGTTGAGAGTGTGACGACTTAAACCACGTGGTCAACGAAGCGGGTTCTTCTCTAATTAAGAGGAAAAAACACCTGAGAGATCGCGGATTAAGGCAACGTATTTGTTAACAATAATTATGAAGGTGACTTCAACAAAATATATGAACCTAGCCTACATCCTTGCTGCAAAAGATAGTTTAGAACTTTTATGTAAAATTAGAGAATAAGTCTTAACATTAATTTATACTTAATTTTCTTTTTGCGATATTATGGATTTTGAAATTGATTTAAAAAAATTAAGATACTGATGATATTATATTTTATGATATATGGCCTCGGTATTTTAAATTTTTACTCTGACACTTTTGATCATACTAGTTTGACACGATTAGTCTAAAGCGTCACTCGCACAATAGGCTGAATAACTGAGGTTTAGGAAATTTGTTTGAAATCCATTTTAGGTGTACATATGATTTTTTTTAAATTGTCTCTCAAGTTCCCTCTACGCATATTCTGCTACACTGCATCAACAAAAATAATTGTCTTCTTCATCCCTATCTCATTAGCGTAGTTAATTTATGCGTATAGTCTGAATGGGTTGTAAAATACAGTAATCAAGGAGATCGTTCACATCTTGATGGCCAAGGATATCGTTGCCATGGTGATAAAGGAAAGGGCGCCATTACGATAGTAACAAGGAACTACGTTTATAGTAAACAAGGTCATTGTCGACAAGGTAGCCTGAGATGATGTTTTAATAGGAATCTAGGTCATAATTAATAATATTGTGACCTAAGAGGACATTTTTACAGTAGTTTTAACGATTTCGTTACTAACAAGGTAAGCTAATAAGACGTTTTTAAATTAGTTTAAACAAGGTAGTTATGATGACTTTTCACAGTAGTTTAAACAAGGTAGTTATGATGACTTTTCACAGTAGTTTAAACAAGGTAGTTATTGACAAGATAGCTTAAGAAGAAGTTTTCACAGTAGTTTAAACAAGGTTTTTATTGACATGATAAGAGGACTTTTTACAGTTGTTTAAACAGGGTAGTTATTGGCAATATAACCTAAAAGGACGTTTTCACAGTAGTTTAAACAAGGTGATAACCTAAGAGGACTTTTTATAGTAGTATAAACATGGTCGTTATTGACATGTTGAGGATGTTTTAGTGATAAACAAGGTCTTTATTGGCCTAAGAGCATAAGATAATGTTTTAATGATAATCATGGTAGTTATTAACATGGTAGCCTAGAGGACGTTTTCATGGTAAACAAGGTCATTATTAAATGGTTATCAAGGTAAACATTTTAACGATAAACGAGATCGTTATTGACATCGTAGCTATGAACGCTGTTACTCTTACTGTTATTTACTAAGGATGCTGTCATGTGTTTGTCAACCAAACATAAACACATGGCATTTCTTAATAATTTACTCACGCCAATAACGTACACACTCATTTAACTTACACATGAAGCTTCAATGTGGACGCAGTGCTAAAATAATACTATACTAATAAAATCATAAAATGAATGTGCTTATTTTGGTTGAGTGTCGTATATGAATACATATATTATGTATAAATATATAGATTCACATTGATGAATTTTTAATTACGTTCATGTGAACTATTCTTTCTGTTTACATCATCAATATTATCATCAAAAATTGAATGAATTATGTTTTTTATCTTATGATTGTCGATAGCTTAGCCTAATTATGATAATATGTTCCTGCTAAAACAATATTTTCTCTTTACGCTAGTAAAATAAATGAAATATGATTTTATAATATTTTTTATCATAGAGTCTTAATTTTTTGTATTTTCGAAGAACGTATTTCATGTTTGAATGTGATATAAAAAGTATACTAATTTATTTAATAAGAATTATTGCAGATGTTATGGCTATGATAAATTTTAGACTAAACCTAAAACAATATATCTTTGGTTAGATATGACACACACATCACCATGTAAATACATATTCAATATTCTAAGCTAAAATGGAGTCCGATATTCTTAGCAAGTGCCTTATTGAACAGCTAGAAAATTTAGTAGATCTACATTCACATATTTCTAGGTGAATTCATGTTACCTGCAGCTACCACTTATGATAGTTGGTATCAATACTAATAAAATAAAATGTATTAAATATGAAAGTGTTATGTTTTATTTGAGTTGTTTAACGTGCACTTTCTGAACCGATTGTTTATATCAGCATATAAATTATCCTAAACCCTAGAGCAGACACAAATCCAGCCCCCAGCAGTTATTATTATTATTATTATTATTATTATTATTATTAGCACCGCGTCTTACTACCCGTTCGGGTTATACGCACTTACGCTAATGTGCAATGGTAGGGTGATTGTGAGATGAAATGGAGGACCTACAGTTTAACGTGGAATCCGAACCACGGTGGAGGCCTGGCATTCCTCACATTCACAAGTTGTGATTAATACACATCTTGTCAGAGGTGAAGGAAGGGTTTGGCAAGCCCAGCAGTTAATTAATTCATCTTTATGAAAGGGAAAACCACATTTAACCAACGATAAACTATTCAGCCATTCCGGGAATAGAAGCCGGTACCCTTAGTTCAATAAACAGACATGCTACCGACCGAGCTAAGGTGTCAGTCTATAGTTATATCAATTTTGGACATAAAAAACTATTGTATTTTTTATTAAAATTGTACTGTATAACACAACCTATTATTTCTACTATAAGAATGTTTTATCATTGATGTCTCGTTAGAATAGTAATTGTACTGAAATTAATTTAAGTATACCATGCTTTAGACTCCGGAACTATCCCCGCTCCATTCTCATTCCCCCTCCTATTTAGGATCGGCTGCACTGCAGGGTATTGTGAGAGTGGACCGAAGCGCCGCTGCAACCTGGCTACACACGCAACGAACGAATCGTTGAGCGAGCAAGCGAGCGAGCAATAACGAAGTTGGCTCGTAGCGCCTCCGAGTGGTGTATAAAAAATTCAACATTCTACTCTTTCCCTAACCCCTTACCCACTACTCCTACCCCAAATAACCCTCTCCTTCAAACCATTTCGCTTTTACCTTCCATACAGTAGTGATCCACTCCTCCCTCCAACTCTTCCCCTCTCATCCACTCATCTAACCGGTTAACCGCCTCCTCCCCCCATTTTCTTTCGTCCAGTAAAATTCTCCACGTGCTATCTGATACAGAAAATACTAATAAGAAGCTAGTTAAAACTATGAAATGTGTCTACTGTAGAGTTGTTTTCTACCAGCCCTTTATTTGAAAAATTGATGTTTTAATTAGATGGTTTGTCGCATCAGACTAGACTGCCGATAACAGCCAGATCGGAGTTGAAATCCCAGTTGATTGCACTGAGAGTGGTTTTTCCTAAAAAAAAAAAATTCTTCCTTCACGCGAATACGGGTACACTGCCCATAACATTTTACCTTCCTCATACCTAACTCATTAGCGTAACTAGTAGGGCCTACGTATGCGTGTAACCTGAACAAATAGTAAGACACGGTGCTTAAAATAAAAAATCGGATGATTTAGAGATGGTCTTTATATTTGATAGCGACCCCGTAGAACTCTCATTTAAGGTCACGCCAGTGGCTACTTTTGTCTTGACGTAATAACAACCCTTTTTTACTTTCTCTCGACACCTCGGAGAGAAATTATTGTGATCGTCAAAAAAAATCTAACTCGAGATTTTGATAAATGGTGACGTTTCATGACCCCCTGAAACAAAAAAAAAATTGTTTTCGCGACCCGTCTCTCTTTCTGTACCTCGGGATAGAGACGAAACTATTTTACCAATTGGTCTAAAACTTGGTACATCTGATGTTTTCATGAGGTCCCTCCAAGGGGTTTTTGAAATTAAATATCTAATCCTAAATTTAAGGGTAGTTTTACTCAAGGGCAGAAAGATAATAAAATAATTTTCTCGAAACCTACTCTAAAGATTGTAATTACATATTATATCTAGACACTAGTTATCATTATAAATAAGATGGCAATTTTCATTTTTTTTGGACATTGTGAACCAAGAGTCTGGATCCATGATAGTTTACTATAAGCGGAGTTTCCTGTATATTGAGATCTTGATGGCTTAAACGTTGCTACATTTATTGTGTTAAGTTCCAAACATAATAAAAATAAAAATAAAGTGTCAATTTACACGTCTACTTAGTAAAGCCACAAGTGTGCAACTCAAGTGTATTTAAAAAATTAAAATATGTCAAACCTAATCCCTAAAACCACGTGTCAATTGGGAAGTGCATCTTTAAGCTCAATAAATTAATTCATTTTAAACTTTAAATAAATAGTTAGGGAATTATTTAGGGTGTTCACCTTATCCTCTTTTATTTTATATTCACAGGGAGCCTAGAACATTAGACATTGTGACTACATATCCAGGTAAATAAGGAACAAAAAACATATTATAAAGCAAAAACTTGGTACTATACTAACCATTTTCACAGGGAAACTTTAGTTTTGGTTTATACACATATTGTGACCCTGAAATATTAATCTGCGATATTTCCGGTGTAGATGGAAGCCAAAAGAAGGAAAATGATAATCTGAAACTGAGTTATATTACTACAGTATTTAGTGATACCAGCGTATGTGACCCTTAGTTTCTTTTTTCTCTATTTTACTCTACTAATTATATACAATTGAAATGTTTGCCTTTTGTTTGTTGCACCATCATGCTCAAATATATTAACAAACTCTTCTGCTGAAATTTCTCATGGATTTCCGGTAAGAATATAGGCTAATTACAAATTACTTCCACCATTTCGTTTCAAGATAGCGACTACAAAACTTCTTTTCGATCTTTTCTCAGTTTATGCTTATTGGATTTTTATTGACTCAACTTTTAAAGATATTTGTATATAATTATATAAGACAATATTGCAATCTTTAAAAAAAAAGGGGCTAACGAACACTACTTTTTTGCTTTTCCAGAGCTATAACTCATAGACTATGGGAAGCCTGGCAAAGTGAATCAATAATCAATCATCATATAAATAATATGAGTTTATTTGTTTGGTCTTATATATGTGTGTGTGTTTGTAAGATGTCTTTATATGCTATAGATAAAAAGCCAAGAGAACTAGAAAGCTTAAATCACACTAATATATAAAAATGAAATGTATGTCTGCTGTTCAGACACGCCCAAACTCACTGTATACTTTTAGGAGACAGGGAATTTAAAAAACTGCTGGGTATGTTTTGGGATTTAAGTGGAGTTTGATGAAACGGGGGATATATAAATTTCCAAAATGTATGTAAATTACTACTTCCCAATGATCTTGCTTCGGTGGCCGCATGGTCTAAGGAATAACTCTCACAATAGACTGGACAGCCGATGACAGGGAGATCTAAGTTCGATTCCCGGTCGTTTATACTGAGAGTGGTTTTTCTTAAATGTGTCTACACTTTATCCCCACGCAAAGGCAGGTCCCCTAAATTCAATCTTACCCATCTAAAATACATTAGCTTAATTAGTTCATAATTTGCGAAAAACCTGAACTGATAGTAAGACACAGTGCTAACAAATTTTCATAGTAGTAGAAGATTTAAATTGGTCACGCTGATAGGTATCAGAGCCCCCCGAACATTATTTAAGAAAAATCGATTTTAAAACTAGGAACTAGCAGGGGGAATTGGGGTCTTCCCCCAAAATGTCCTAAACTAATAAAATAAAACATTTATTGTATGTAGGAAAATTTAAATACTTAAATATATGTAGAAGGACAAATTTAAACAATAATTTTAGTCTGAAAATGTTATTTTCTTTGTTAGACTGTGATGCTCTTATTTCCCATATTTTTTCGTAACAATGTATATACATTTTTTCATATATTATAATTGCTCTTAGGAAAATAGTGCGTTCTATGGATTGCGTTCATTTGTGAACTCAGTTTATTGGATGATTAATGTTTCGTCTCTAAGATTGTTTTCAAAATTTATTGGTTGACATAATTGTTTTTGTATTGAAAATTATATGGATAACGCATTCAGATATTAAACATCTAATTCGATGAATGATCCTGTTCACAGGATGACTCATAGATAGTTTAACGGCCAGAGCATTGCGGTACTAAGCCAAAGGTCTCAGGTTTGATTCTTGTGAACAAGTGTCATTTTTCAATTTAAATAATATAATTCGATATAATGTTGATATATTTTCTCTCCGCATAAATTATTCGAACACTTCTAAACATCCTAGGAGTCTAAAATTTGGCAAGCCGATAGGTATTTAGATAATGTTCTCTAGATAAGTCCTAGAAACGAAAATTGATTTTGGTGGATTCAAAATAGTGGATCTAGTTAGGCCAAAAATGTTGATAGCAAATAATACATTTTCTATATTGTAAACTGTCATTGTTATATGTAGCTTTAAATTTTTTTAACACTTTAACAATCAATTATCTATTATATGTTACTATTTCTTCTTTTTAACGTAGCTATAATAATTTAGAATACAAATATTTTAAATAAGTTATAACTTAATCTTCAAATGAAATGTAAGCTTTTAACACATATATTTAAATTATAATTTGTATTTTGATATTATATTTTAGTCAATTTACTTTTCCCGTACTGTAACAAAATTAAAAACAATAAAGTTTAATTTAATACATAGTTTAATATTCGGTTACTTTTCCTTGTGATTAGTTTTATATAAAACAAAGTTATTTTATATATTAACCTTGTAAATATCACCCAATTAAGGCGGCGCATTAGTTAAGTTTTCAACCTCATCCTATCTGGTTCAACAGTAACTAGGGTGACATTGTTCAAATCCCGACTGGACCCGATACGGGAACTAACTGATTTCTTCCACAAAAATGCAGGTATATTTCCTCTAGATCTCTAACTTAGTATGCCCGGCCCCATTACTGTAAATATGTGTCTAGTCCGTGTCACAAAAAAATTTACTGTGCACCAACCTGACTTTCTCTCGGTTTTACCTTAAAATATACACTTACTAAATAAAAACTCGTAAGATTTGTGAATTGAAAAATAGGTATATTTATGTTGTAGAAACACTACACCAAAGATCATTAATGAAATAATATACGTTACTTACTATGTGTAATTAGGTATTAGGAACACTATTACAGAGAAATTGAGAAAGGAGAAACATCTTTGTCAGACAAAGAGCATAATAATCAAATTCATTTTCAAAAATCTTAACTAAAAAGTATATATATTTGCTTATAGCTCATAAATTATTGGTTTTTAAAAATATATTTCAACTAAAAGATGTTTATCTTTGATAGTACTACAACTTTACAATGCCAAGTTATTTCGTATCTCGGTTGGGGAGAAATTATCAAAATAGAAAATTTCCCTTAGTCAAAGTGTCATCAAAATCATTTATATGAGTTCACTAAAACAGAAATTTGTTTTCAATTGACCGTGAGAGGGGTTATGACAAATAAAACAAAATATCAAAGAAGAAAACATTTATTAAAATCCCTTTCTTGACATTTAAATAGTCGCCTATGAGTTATTGCTTTCTGTTTACCATTATAGTTCAAATTTTCTCTCGTTTAATGGGATAATTAGCCAATTTGTCTGAATAAAAGAATCATTATTTTCCTATTAATGTTAGTATAAAACTTCCATTACAAAATATAGTTTCTCTTTGGATTTAAGATTGAAATAAATTATGTAATTGCTCTTTGGATTGCATTTGATTTGGTAATCAATTTTGATAGATAAAATATGATATTGACATTCATGGTTTGTTGATATTTCCGAACCCCTCTTTGTCAAGGAAACTTTCAAAGATGGTTTATCCATTGGAAGTTAATATATTTGAATTGGTACAAGCTTAATACGCAAATGTGACAGCACAAAATGTAGGTTTTTCAACAATCCTTCGCTCGCTGAAGATATAGTATGTAGCTTTCCCTTTATTCTTAAAGATAAGGAGTACAACAGAAAAAGGAATATCTCGACCCGATTCTTTTTAAAAGACTCCCTCTAATTTATGAAATAGGGAGAGGGTTGTTAAGGGTTGGAAGGTACTTTTAGGGGTACGTAAACATGGTCTATGTTGAAAAAAATAGGTATGTTCTTAAATCTATGGATTTTCTTTTTATAAATTCCAACAACGACGCACCGGCTCGTTGCGGGGCGACAATGTAGTCTGCCCACTACTTATTTGTGTTCTATCAAGGGTTACGTCATAACGGCTTGTCATACGAAAGAAATACTAGACACATTTTGATAGCAAACTAAGTGATGAACAGATTTTACATGAAGTTATGTTTTATTAAACTCATAAACTAAAAGTTATGACGTAAATAAAACATAATTTATCACTCCTCATTATAATTTTTGTTTAATCACTTAGTAATTATTATCAAACTGGGAACATTTTTATATTCATATTAAAGATAATTTAAAGAGACTTCATTAAAAATAAATGGAACTGAAAATCGATCAAGCGGTTTTAGATATAGAATAATAGATGCGTTTTGAAGTGGCGGCCATATTGATGACGTTATACCTCCGTTCTACGTATGATACTTTTTCCTCGATATCTGTAAAATTTGATGCTTGTAATGCTGATAATCCTCCATAAATGCTTCTCAGCTATAAGTTAGGACTTGGTTACCCAGAAAAGAGAATGTATTAATCGGGGCTACAAAATTTAAAGCTATTTATATTAATATCATCAAATAATTAATGCAATTATATTATATATATTTTCATCTAAATATAACAATCATCATGTTGAGGGAATGCTACGGAGTATTTTATGATATTTCTTTTCACATTTAGTTAAAGCTAATATGATACAGATTTTTAAAAATGACTAGGCATATCGGTGGGGTAATACTCGATTGATAAAATTACGTTCAAATATATCATCCACGTTTTTTATATTATAAAATATTAATAAGAATAAATATTGAATTATTAAACCAGATTCTTAAAATTAAGTTTAAATTGAAATAATCTAACGGTTTTTGTGGTGTTTTTGCTCTAGCTAACAGTAAATAGTATTGCGCCGTCGTTTAGTACATTTAATGGTAAATAATAAATTATTTTCTTAAATATTGAAAATGGTAAATGGTTATTGAAACGGCACATTAAGAATTTTTTTCTATCGATATAACATACACAGTATAGCTATATTTTCCTGGTGGTATTTAAAGTTCACTTTCTAAACAAACTTATACATTACGTTCAAAATAAACACAAGGTAAAAACAGAGCACAAATTCCTTTAGTGACAAGGTCATCACTGCTATAGCGTTAAACACTAACTTTAATGAAAAAAAATATTTCAGTCTTGCCGGTAAACAATCCAGGTACACTTAACTAAGTAAGAAGGAAGGATACCGTAGAGTTATGTTGTCTAAAATATTTTGAAGAAATATCTGCTTCACCGGCCACACGAGTTAATTTGTCGACTACTCTGATTTGCCGTAATGGGGAGGTCGGAATGTGAATTTCGGCCGGGTGTACTGATAGACCCTCCACACATATTTGGGTACATTTCTTCTAGATTTTAACTTCATCTCTTTCATGTAAGTGTAAATATATGGATAATATGAATATGGAATACTAAAAAATCCTTTGAAGATAATATTTTCCTAGGGAAAACAAAAAATTACATCCTATAGGAATTCAAACCAAAGTATCGGAGGTGCTTACGTAACGTTATACAGCTCTAGCTGAGGACACAAATACAAACAAAAAGGGTAGTATCCATTTAAAACTCCAAAGGATTTTTTAAAAATTATCCTCAAGCACTCCTCATTTTATGGGTTTTTTATTTGTAAATACAAATATCATCTCATTTAATATTTAAATCCACCTGAGTGTATATTGATATAGTAACGCATATGGAAATAATGAAATGGAAGTGGTTATCTAGATGGTCATTAATCATTTAGCCATACGAACCTAAAAGGTTCAAGTTAGCGTTTGATATTTTATCTGCCATCAGTGATCCTTCACTCGCTCAGACAACTGAGTGACATTACTCACAGATTGATGCCTTCGCAAAATATGGTGGCATTCACAGCGGATGTTTCTGCGAGCAAATTCCGCTGATTTATACTTTCGCACTTCTGTCACTGACATTTTAGAGTAAGCTCTTTTTTTTTCAGTTTTGATGCCAGGATATTACGCTTTTTCCTTAAAATATTAAAGCCAGCCATTACGTTTTTTTTTAAAAAAAAGCATGATTTCTAAAAGCCACTGAAATGTTTTTGTATGCACTGCGGTTTACTCTATCAATATATTTTTTACTTAGGAGTAAGAATAAGGAAGGATAGAAAACTAAATAAAAACAAATACTTTAATATACTAGACCGCACGTGATACGAGTTCCAACATCTCAGTCATCGGCAAAATTGACCAGGTGAGACTGATGACTGTCTACACGTCCACCGATGTGTCTCTTATGTATTGTTTAGATACTGAGCTAAGTATTGCTAAACACTTGAAAAACTGTGAGAACTGGGGAAAAAATTGACTTATGTGAGCTCCGTTACGATGAGTTTACCTGCAATTACTTGCCAGAAAACTTGCTTGAACAACACCACATTTTTTGTTTATCTATTTATTATGTCATGTTTCAATTTCGTCACAAGAAATCATATGAACTAAAGTTCTGGATCATTTGCTATTACAAGGTTATTAATAATATATGTACCCGATATGTGGATTTAAGTATCGCGCAGTTTATTTTTAAAAAAATGGGAGGGTCAATTGACACTTTATCGAGTTTTATACCAAATATATGCTGCACACTGTTATTAATTCGGACTAACGCCACAACCGACCGAGAAAAGAGTAGATCTTACTGAGAGAAGGGCGTAAGTAAAGAGTGCAACAGGAGATCTAATGAAGATATTACCGTCCCACCAAACAAAATCATTAGAAGTAGGACGGCTTTACTTATAGACTGATATTTTGATGATATTATGACGACACATATGGTAAGGATGTGCAGTATACGCTGCATGAGTTACCCAGCTTCCCACAAAGCCTCCTCAGTACAGCTTTATACCTCAAATCTGGGCTGAACGGTCATTAGATTGTCAACTAACACGCTTATGTGAAACTTTTTACTATAATCTCTCGTCTTCATTCTATCATATTTATCATAATATATATATTTAGTTCTATATATATTTAAAAGTAAATCTTCAACATTAAGAAAATAACTTATATACAAAAAAAAAATTATAACTTCAAAATACTTAATTTTTGGTGATATACCGCTCATTCGTCAGTTTAAGGAAAAATAAATCACATGGTACAAGTACGCTAAATTAAGGTGCAAATACAGCATCTTTAGTGTTGCAAAATAAATGTTCATATATAGACAAGACATGGACTCTTGGGATATTACCTTATATGTGATAATTTCTGAAAATTAACAGAATCATAATTTCACTAACAATAAAATTTTCCTTTTTTCCTTTCTTATAATTTAAAACATATGAATAAGCCAGTATTTTCCATGACAGAACTCGTCTGTATGATTTCTGATAATTGAGATGGAATTGAACTATGGCCTTGAAGGTTCTCGGATCTGCCCTTTTTGCCTTTTCCCTCTCATGATGGAACTCCTCGCACTCCGATTTAATTATAGGCTAAACATGTCTTATCTGTCCAACCTCCAGCCCCTCCTTGAAACATAGGGTTGGATAAGTAAAACGGATCAGAGTGTAAAAAGGATTAAAGGGTAAAATAAGGAAAAGAATAAAAAGAGTTTGAACAGATATAAAGGGTAGAAAGTGTCAAAAGGGCAAAAATGTTAAAATAGCAATAAATGTGTAAATAGGGCTATAGGGTTAGCTGGGTGAAAATAGTAAAATGTGCAAATAATGGCAAAAGGAGTTCAAAGGCTAAGAAGGGCCTTCACTCCATGAAAGGTAAATAGCGTAAATAAAACGGAGCAACTTAAAAGTGGTATAAAATGCTAAAATAATTGATTATTTTAATTCTTTACCTCTTTTTTAGTTTTAAAATGTGAATCTATTTTTATCCTTTTTTTCTTATTTCCCTTTTAAGTTTTTTAATCCTTTTAACACTTTTTTAAAATTTTACTTACCCTTTTTTTTAAACAAATTTTGACTAGATTTACTTCTATTCCTATATTTAGTTCACTTTATGTAAAAAGATCAACTAAAAAATTAAGCTTAATTTTACTAATCAAATCACTTTAAAATTAAAATTAAGTATTTTATAAAGTAAATTGAACATAATCTATTCCTACATTTAGTTCACTTTATGTAAAAAGATCAACTAATTTAGTTTAATTTTACTAATCAAAACATATTAAAATTAAGTAGATTATAAAGTAAATTGAACGTAATCTATTCCTACATTTAGTTCACTTTATATAAAAAGATAACTTTTTACTAATTTTACTTTAAGATATTTCTCTCAGGCAAAGCCGAGTACTTCATGCTAGTACACAATACGATAAAGTTGCTGTGATTGTGTCCTAGTATTTATTTATAAATGAATATAAGTAAAAATCTATACAATACACATTAATTATTATTAATTTGAAATCGTTTGACTTAGACTCATCTATAAAAATAGATGTGTAACATAAATAATGGTCTAGTATACTTTAGTGTTATAACATTAAAGATGTGAATCATAGACCATATGGATACTTTTATAAATATTATGAAATAGATATACTAATTGTTTTAGTAGTTATTTATTACTTACAGTACAATTAGGATTATTTTTATTACTAAAAATATTCTGTTTCTGAATCGGAAAGAATAATATAATGTAGGGTTTATTTAAATTTATGTTTAAACAAGTTTATTTTACAGTAGTACCTCGTTAATATGAAATAAATGGTACTGAATCTAGTCCGGATTGGCGAAAATTCTGATTAAGCTGTAGAATATGGAAAAAGTCTACTGGGATATTGAGTATTTTAACCCATTTTAAATAATTACAGCTGAAGGAGTTCTATACATTTAAATTCATTTGAATAATGTATAAATTATAGCATATACTGTTGTTTTACTTTCACAGTTTATCATTTTACAGTGCTGTAATTATTTTTAGTTCTTGTAAAACACGGTTGTGTTGACTACAAATTCCAATCTTTAACACTGTTTCTTACAAATTCTCTTATAACGTTGAGATAATTAACAAAAAAAAATTATATCTATTTTGGCTTAGTTTGTTTGTCTTTCCCCCTCTGCCCCGGTTTAAAAAATAGTGATCGAATCACCCGGAATTTTGGATTAAAGGGATTTGTTTTTACATGGTTTTATTGTATTTATATTTATTGCTACACATGTTGTATCAATTCCCTTAAAAACTTGGTTTCGTAAAACCACTGTGTTGGCTTTTGATATTTTAGTTTATTATCGGTCATACTCCTAGTCGGTAATCACCAAGATTATGCCAGAGGGTCTGTAATAAATCTAGCAAAAAAAAATTATTACATCCAATTTTTAATGAAATATTAATAGGGTCTACAAATTTTAATAAATCTCTATTTTTAATATTCAATTTGAAATTTAGAATATTAAATAACCCCCTACGATTCCTGTTGGGCAGCTGTGATAACATAATTGATGTAAACTAAGATTTTAAAATATAAGTGTTGATTCATCTTCAGTAAAAATCTCTCCAAATTTTGTCTTATTCCAATCTGACCTTTTTCTTGGATGGATAAATTGATATTTTCTTGAAATAAATATACCTAGCATACGAGTATTAATAAAGGCTCGTCTACATTCAGTCGGACACGCTTGTCGGACTTGTATTTATTGTCTGTGTACAATTGCACACGCAAGAGCAGTCACACGTGGAATGGTCGACTCCACTTGCTGGAAGGAGATGAACACTGTCTATTCCTCGCGTTTGTGAAGTGAACTTGGCTTGCGTCATTCAACCAACGAGAAACAAATATAGGTGTATTATTGTATTCAACTAAATCCATTAGTTATTTGGTCAATATTAACAGTTCATATATATACATATATGTATGTATTTATAGACTACATATTTAATTAGTTTAGCTAACGTATAGTTAAAACTATAAAATCATAATAATTTAAGAAATTAAATGACTAATGGCTAGTAATGAATTTACTATGATTTTTATGGTTTTGTCTTATTGGTCTAAATTACTTCTCCCGACACATCATCGTAGACAGACCTTGTTTAAGTAGAAACCAAACATAACAACTCTTGCGAGTTCGCTCTACGAGTGCGGTTCCGAACAGCATGTGCAACTGATTGTGGTCGAGCCGTACAAGCGTATCAAGGGGAAGAAAATGTTTTCAGATATTTCATGAGGATTATGTTTAAGAACAGTCGTTATTAAAGTTTAACATTGAATACTGATTATCCTACTCTTAGGTTGGATAATATGGATTATAGAAATAAAGATTATCAATATTATAGTTTAAATAGTTATATCCTATTTATATTCGATTTCCCGCTATAACAGAATAATTGAATGAACAGACACTTATTTTAGGATTCTGGTAGGGAACTTTAATAAAATATTAATGTGATTCATGCAGTCAAAATTAATAATATTTTATTATATTATTTATGTTTTTATAGGTTATTATACTATTTAACAACTGTTAATCACTACTACACGTTTGAATATTCTAAGGTAGTTTTAGTAATTTTTTGCAACTGTTGGATACTGGTCTGTCCTTACTATCAAAATCTCATTATATAAATATAAATGCCATGTTCTATCACGGTCAGCCTACACACATAAAAATATCCAAATTATCACAGTTTTGCACTTAGTATCCGACGTGATATAGACGGCTTTACATCTCTAAATCATTATATTTCCGTCTCGTGCTCTAGGTAGAATATTAATGCAGATCATAACTGTGTTCAGAATGGGAGCACGAAGAGATGATAGATACGTAGTCAGACGAGAGGAAATGAGCAGAGGTTAGCTAAGGAACCCTTGGAAATCAGTTAGAGCCATCAGAGTAATGGTAAGAGGTCATCAGTAGAATACATTTTAGTGAGCCGTTCTCGTCTATAGGGCCCTTTTAGACCTTTTGTTGGATCACTACTTTAACATTTCCCTTAATTTGTCCATGTAGTTATTAATGAATAATTTTAGTTTATAATAGTTTTAAATAATTACCTATAAAACCAAATATAAATAATATTATTGTATTAATAAATTACTATAGAATATCCAAACGATACATTTTGTCACCTACATAGGTGGAAATGTGGTCTAAGGCGTCAAGTTCACCTAGTTTGTTTTACGGTGACGACCAGATACACTGAGAGTATTTTCTCCAAATTATTTATCAATATCGATCCAAGAAAAGAAGGGTTAACCTTAATATATAAAAAGAAAAGTCATGACTCACTGACTGACTCATCACACCCAGCCCAAACCCTTGGACCAAGAAAGCTTAAATTTTGCACAGAGGTTCCCTTTATGATGTAGAAAAGGAATAAGGCCGGATTCTTTTAAATTCCCACGGGATAGGGAATAAAGAGGATTTATATTTTCGCTTTAAAGTTGCCTTATTTCCGTAACTATAATTATTAGAGTTCAAATTTGGCACGTAAGTAGGTAACTATAATCACTAATAAATATTTCAAGTTTTTTCGAAATTCCCCCGGGATAGAATAAAAAGCGTTGCTTTAAAGCTATAAAGCTGAAATTATGCTTCCGGTACTATTGTTAGTCCCGGCACAGATTTATCTGATTGCCAAACCCTTCCTTCACTTCTGACAAGACGTGTATTAATCACAACTTGTGAATGTGTGGAGTGCCAGGCCTCCACCGTGGTTTGGATTCCACGTTAAACTGTAGTTCCTCCATTGCATCTCACAATCACCCTACCATTACACATTAGCGTAAGTGCGTATAACCCGAACGGGTAGTAAGATGCGGTACTAATAATAATAATAATAATAGTAATTAAAATAATAATAATACTATTGTTAGGTTTTAGGATTTTTCATTATTCACTCGGGGTAAGGAATTATATAATAATAAAAGGAAGTGTGTGTGTTTGTGTGCTATGTCCAGCCAAATCTACGGCACGCAGAGATATGAAATTTTTAACATAGGTGGATGGAAGGGGGTCCGAATGCACCTCGAGGCCGGATTTTTAAATTTTTAATTAGCTTTTTAATTAGGAGGGTTAGAGGGGGGCGCTTATATAATTCTTATACCCCAGAAGGTCACGGCCAACGACGTGCGGGATTGCTATTTCCCTATAAATGATATCTTCCTCAAACTTAAATCATTATTGAAATTAAATGAGGATGGACCGAAGAAGCAGCAAGACGCATCTTAAAAAATAGTGTTTTGTAGTATAATAGTATAAATGCATAATTAAATAAATGTATCACCTCAAGAATAATATTTTTAGGGTATTACAAACATATTTACTTTTCAAAACAAAATGCAAACTAATAGCGCTGCTAGCTCTATAATATGATACAATAAATCCATAAATATATAGCACTGTTTTAGCATAATTTAAAAATACTATAAATACAACTAACCAACTTAATGAATACTTTACAGAACTTAATAAATTGCTATTAATAAATAATGTTTTATTATTCAAATCAATAATTTTGTCACACAATGTTGTATAAAATTGATTTGAATAAGAAACTAAAATATATAAATCTCATTTTTTTAGTTACAATAATCAAGCGTAGCTTAAAAATCTTAATTTAATATGTTCATTATAACTTTAAAATATAATACAACAACTTCAGATCCATACAATATCCCAGTGTAGTTGTTAAACAATTTAAAGTATAACACAATCTATTCATAAGTATTTAACAATCAAAATAATAATGTTGTAAATTAAATACATACAAATACTATGGAACTATTAATCACAATTAATAAGACAACTGCCCGTATCCATAGATAAGGGAGTGTAGTCGATCATGGGTCTGATGGAACTTTGTTTGGTTCTAGATGATGCTTATGAAGTTATATACTCTTTGAATAGTCAAGGTTTTAAGTGCCTGTAAAACAGCAAAAACCTGTAGAAGCTAGGAAGTATATCGTAAAAGGGAAAGTAGAGCGAATTTTATATCACTGGGATTTTCAGATATCTCTACACTAATTTTAAAAATACGAAGAAGAAACAAAAGTAAGTGCAAATTATGGATTAGTTAAATCTCTAATAATAATGTAAATGATCTTGTGTGAAGAGTATAATAAAACATACTGAGAATAACGAGATATTTTATGTGTAGCCTTGCATTTAAAATACTGGGAAGTGGTATTTTTTTGGTCTGAAAAACCTTGAAGTTAAATAAATATTAACAATGTTAATGGTTTTATCCATTTAGTAAAAATATATGCTATAGAACTGTGTTAGTAGCTAAATTATTTTGTAAAATTATACTGATATTATCTATGTTTTAATTTAAACACCATAATTTTATAATATATATATGGTGTTTAAAAATAATATTTTAATATTAATACTTTGAGATAAAATAATCACCACAATAATGGGGTAAGATGTCACTAAGATACATCCTATTTTATGTAATGATTAATAATACCAGAGTAGCCGTTAAAATAAAAGGAACCTCACATTTTCTTAGAATAGAGTATTTTATAATCCAACAGGAAATGATGTTTTAAAATATGTAAGGTAAAAGAAAAGGGTTTTCTAGAATCAAATTCCATAGTTTTTCAATATATACATTAAGAATTTTCTAATATTTAGTTTAACATAAGCGTAAATAATGGTATAGCAAGAAGCTTAATAAGGAGTACGGCCTAGAAAAAAGTAAGCTAAATATACATGAAAACCACCTACACTGCATAGCACAGTTTTTGCACCTTACAGGGATTCAATTTCCAACCTCCTTCTCTAACTTCAGACAAAAACAATGAGAGTCTAACGCCTTAGACAGCTCAGTCACAGCTGTGAGAATAAGTTGAAAATGTATTGTTATTTATATAGACTACAACCCTAGAAGATTAATCTTAGACTAGTTTAAAACTAGACGTAGGAGCTAGCTATAGATTTTGTGAACTGTGCAATAATTCGTGGTTCATAGTTCCTAAACAGATATTTTCAGAATCATTTAAGACAGTTATTACTTTCTCTCTATCTTACAGGTAGAGAAAGTATTGTGATCGTCAAAAAAATCGAACTCGAGATTTTGATGAATTTTGACGTTTCATGACTTCCTGAATCCGAAAAAGTGGTTTTTGAATTTCCGTCTGTCTGTCTGTCTGTCTGTACCTCCAACTAGAGCCTAAACTATTTTACCGATTGAGCTGAAACTTGATATCTAGGGTTTTCATAGGGTTGCCCCGAGGGGTTTTTGGAATTGGATATCTACCCCTAAAATTAAGGGTAGTTTACTGAAGGGAAAAAAGAGAAAAAGTCGATTTTCTCAAAATCGGCTCTAACGATTTTGATTAAATTTCATTTATGAACATTAATAAATATTCCAAACAAAATGGCTACTCTCAATATTTCGGCAAAATGGCTTTAAGGGCTCCGGTCTGATGCGTAAATTAACATTTTTTATAATAGCTCCGAAACTATTTGAGATATGAAATTACTTAGCATTACAAATATGTATATATATTTATAATACAGATATTTTATCCGAAACATATTTTTATAAAATCAATAACTTTCAATCTATACGCAATTATATAATTTTTTTAACTTTTTGGACATTAAAGTTTAAGTATTGCGACCGTAAAAAAAACTAACCTGAAATGTTGATGGATGTCGACGTCTCATGACCCCCCGAACCCTAAAAAATAGTCTTTGCAATGCCGTCTGTCTGTGTGTCTATAAAAACTTAAAATTAAGGGTAGTTTACTGAAGGGCGAAAAGAGAAAAAATTGGTTTTCTCAAAATCTGCTCAAACGATTTTGATTAAAATTCGTATCTAGGCGTTGATTAAGATTATAAATAAACTGGCTATTTTCATTTTCCTATGAAAATGATTTTTAGGGTACTTTACAGAAGCGTTAATTTCCGTATCTCCACAACTATTTGAGAAACTAAACAACTTATCATTGCAAAATTGTAGGACTATTAGAAATAAAAAACTTTTATTTGACATATATTTTTATAAAAGCAGCAGTTTCTGAGATATTTGCAAATATATTAATACAATTTTGTGAGCTTTAGTTGTAAACATATACTACTTAAGTCTTAACGCAATAATTCTCCAATGCCATAGAGTAATTAAATATAAGTATCTAAAAAAGTATGTTATTTTTCCTTAAATCTCTTAGGAGAAATGTTTGCATAGCAATGATCTATCTCCATTTTAGACTCAATAGTCAATATTTACATTTTTTATTGGTCAAAATGTATAAATGAATAATTAAATATCAATGCGATGACTTGAAGATCTGTAACACCTTATAAAATGTTAAAATTTTAACCAGAAATCGAAATTTTAATACGAAGTGTTGACCCTTGTGGAAGACATTAAACTGTTTGAAATGTTCTTAGGTGGACAAAGATGCGCCTCTTTTCTCATTGATTCTATATCATTGAATATTATTTTATGCGTGTTCTTATGTGGAGTGGTAATGATACAATGTACATTATTCCGTTCAGAAATCTTACGAGTTTATAGAAAGAGAGAGAAAGTCTGTGCGGTGTGCCGTACCATTTATTTTTCTTAACATTTTTCTTTTCTTAACAGCTATACGTCGACTAGCTACTTTCTTACTTTCCTACTTTAGTGTACCGTATCTTATAACTCTCATTATATTGGTCACTTTAGTTCCCATTCTTAATTTACTGACACTTCCAAAAAATTAAAAAAGCCTGTATAATTTAAATGGTGGCTATCTTATTCAGCTATCATAAGTTATTTTAGTGTGTGTCCCCAAAGTTACCAAAAAAATTGCTCACTTTATCATACGTTATCTCCTGACTTATTAAAGTCATATTGATTCGTGAAACTGGCACCTGCTAAATCACATACACATTATACTAAATTACTAATTGAGCCCTTAGGCTTGAACAGGAGTCACATGGTATTTTAGTTTAAATTCCTAACAGAGATCCCATGAGGAAGTCAAAGTTTTATTTTTTTTGTTGGTACCAGTTTATATGTTTACCTGATTCTAATATATTCAAAACAATTGCATAGGATGGCAATAAATTAAAATGGGTAAGTTGGTTATAATCGTCACCAGTGGTCATGAGGATTAAGGCATAGGTTGATTTTTTAGTGTATGACCGGGAGGAACATGACATCCAGTTTTGTCCTCTATATGTAGAGAGCGTTACCCAGGGTACACATATGGAGGTTGTATACACATACCCACAATGAGATGGTGTCATGCATGATATTAAATATAAAGGTGTGAGTTAGTGGGAGTTTTAAACCTAACCTAAAACTGATTGACCAAACCCTGGTAATCAATGTGATATTTCAACCTGAAAGAAAAATACCCAAGGTACCAGTTAGGAATCGAACCTGAGACCCCTAAGTTTGTAGCAAGGTGCACTGAACCACTACACCACGGGGCTGTATATTCTTTGCTGGTCCACTAATAATGGCGAGGTTGATGATACATTTTTCCGGGTCAATTTAAAGTTTTTTTTTTCAAAATGCCTTCCAACTTTTCTTTCACACGTAAATGATGATAAACCTCCTAAATATTTTTGTAAATATGCGAATAGCCTGAGTCGGTAGAGACTTATAGCTCAGAAATGATAAAGATACAGAACCTTGTTCGCAGTGAAGAGTTTTTCATAGGAAGCTACAAAAATTTGGTGTCAATACCCGTTGGAACATCAACTTAGTATCTATAATATGATGTGGGATATAATAGCATTCGGAGTTAACAATATTTATACCTAGTCACACCCACATTTTTTTATCACAGCGTCTCAACCTGTCCACCGTTCAGGCTACACGCATATGTATTAATAACGCTAATGATTCAAGGATGAGGAAGGTTGAATTTAGAGAAGTTGTTAATGAATTTGCGTGGGGGGAGAGGGAGAACACATTTAGGAAAAAAACACCCTCAGTAGATCCAACAGGTATTCGAACCCAATCCCTCTGACATCGGCAGTCAAGACTAGCAAAAGAGTGATGTCTAAGACCTTGAGGCCACCGAAATATGTTTCACTCACTCCAAGTGAAACCATTATATTCATTTAATATAATAAGTTTAATGTTTACTTCTATAATTTATTTGAGGTATTTAACGCGTACCTTCTGAACCGACAAATTATAACAGCATACGACTTATAAACTAACTTAAATATAGAACAGACACTACATCTAGCCTCTGGCCGTTATTTCATCACTATGAAAGAGTAAGCCCATATTTCACCAACGATTTTATTTGCCAGTCCAGGAATCGAACCTGAGACTCCTAGCTCAGTAGATAAACACGCTACCAACTGAGCTAAGGTGTAGGACTTTAAAGATTATATCCTTGTGACTAATTTAAATAAGACAAGAGTGAGATCACTATTCAAATGAAAACCAAATTGATCAAGGGAGGAAGGGGGTCATTTTAATTTCAAAGTCTCACTGTGGGCTGGCCACTTATCGTGACAGAGACTGTACAAAATGCATGTTTCCTGTTGAAAGTAAAGAGGTGGGAAGTTTCTAAGTAGATCTTGTACAGCGAAAGGGGACCTTTATAAGACATAAGTTTGTGAGCGTAAAGTTGTCATGGTTAAGAAAGTGTGAGGGGGAGCGGGGAGGGGTATGGTTGAGAAAGGGTGGAAGGATGGTTGAAAAGAAAAAAAAATAATAGGAGGGGGTTGTTTTGAACAGGGTGAGAGTATGAGAAAGTGATCGTATCATCTTGTAAGTCCAGTATTTTGGGGTAGGTTTGAGTGCCTCTTCCACACTGGTCTAGTAGTAGTAGCTTGTGGATGTGACCCGCATTGGAGGGGATGAACTAGGGTGCTCCCAAACCGGTCCGATCGATAAAATGAGGCCCTTCTCTCTCTCTCTCGCTACTTCAGAACAAGAGGAGGTTTTGGGCGTGAAAAGGGTGGGTGGATCACAGCAGTATGTTGTTAGAACAACCCACTTCAATAAGGCCGTACGTTAAAATATAGATGGACGGGACAAGGAATTAAACATGAAAACAATACTCAGACCCTTTACAGATACCAGCTCAGAAAATAGCCAAAGCCCATCGCAAAAAATAAAGTCTTTTTAATGTAGTGAAAATATGTCAATGTTTGAAGTTGTATACCAATAATCATGCTAAGGTTGGGTCAATCTGGGTGCAAGAAAAGGACAGTGTTTTTGCAGTTTTTATTTTTTTAAATCTTTGGAGAAAATAAAAAAAAAATTCTTCAATACAAACGTAAAGTTTAATTTTTTTCACATGGTGATATCAACAGTTGTTGAATATTTGTCAAACTTTTAAATGAAGAGAAAAAGTTATTAAATTATAAGAAACTTTTGACAATATCAAGGACTGTTGATATCACCATGTGAATAAAACTAATCTCTATATTTGTATCAAAGAAATAATAAATTTGATTTATATTGGCCCAAATAATGTTTTTATATAAACAAATTGTAAAAACGTTTACTTTTCCTCACGTCACCTACAACCGCATCTTAAGTATTGATGTTTGTGACGACTAGCTTTAAATAGTGTTGTATA
Source organism: Timema genevievae (assembly GCA_902155825.1). NCBI lineage: Eukaryota > Metazoa > Arthropoda > Insecta > Phasmatodea > Timematidae > Timema > Timema genevievae. Next base: position 51,762 of record CABFWO010003630.1, read on the forward strand.
TACATTCTTACAAACACTACAATTAATACTAACATAGTGATCAGATTTTTAAAATTATTAAATTATACAAAAGATAAAAAAAGACCAACATGCTAGAAAAAATATGGTTCATTCAAACAAAAACATCCAAATCTTATATATAGATAATATAATTCTATGCATCAATAATTTAACTTTGTAGATTATTGAAGCACAAATAACGTTCAGATGTTAATACAGGTAATGTCAATGATCATTATAAATATTTCAACAATGTCATTAAATAACAAACAAGCTCAAACTTTAAATACACCAAACTATTTAAAGACATTCACATTAATGTGAATCCAAACCACATCAAATAAGTATGTAATAAAAAGGTATTTGCTAAACAATGTTTCTTTAACTTATCCATTAGAATAGTCTATCCAAATACAGGGGTCAAATATACCTTGTTTATCTTTACCTTTATTAATTATATCCATTTTGTATTAAATCTTAAATGCTACTTTAATACAACTTCAAATTTGTCAAAAATATGTTTTTAAATACATTTTTTTATAAAAATTTACATCCTTTTTTATTTACTATGCAACATTTTGAAAAAAATCACTAAAGCTATTTATAAAAATTTTAGATTTTTTAAAAATCTTTTATCAATAAACTACCAATAAATATTTTTTTAAAAGAAAAACATACTATGAATAAACATATTTTTTTCTAAAATACCTACCAAACACCCACTTGGGACCAAATCATTTATGCCATTTTTATAAAAGGCTATTTAAAATTTGTGAAAATTTAATAATATGTATACTAACCTTGAAATAAAAGAAGAGGTCTACATTGGTTTCATCCACTGTAAAAATGCGTTTGATAGAGTAAAATGGTAAAAACTAATAGAAACACTTAAGAAGATCACTATCAACTGGAGGGACAGAAGGCTGATTGCAAACCTGTACCTGAGACAGCGAATCAACGAGAGGCTGAATGATGGAGAGACCAACAGCGTAGAGATGGGAAGGGTTCGGCCAGACTGGCAAGCGTGCGAGCGAGCGCGCAAGCGACTGGGTGTCAAACTGGCGAGCGAGCGCGTAATTAGCAGATAGCTCTCGATAGTTGTTGACGAGGAGGCTTCGAATCTTGGCTCAGTGAACTGAGGGTGTTTTTGAGATGTGATTTATTGTTGTGGTTTTCTCATCCTCTCTCCACGCTCGCTACCTCGCTCTGGTCTGGCCACCTCTCATTACAACCAATGTGTTCTATTTTATATTTTAGTCGCTCACGCGCTCGCTCGCCCAGTCTGTCCATCCCCGAAGAGGAATGAGGTGAAGCAGGGAGGTTTTTGGTCACCCAGTTGTTCAACTTGTATGGCGAATGGCTGGTCAGAGAAGCCCTAGAAAGACGTGAAAATTTCAGGATAGGAGGAAAAGTGATCAACACAATAAAATATGCAGATGATCTAGCATTGCTGGGCGAAAATAAAGAAGAGTTTCAGGAAATGATGGCCCGGCTTGTGGAGATAGGGAGAAGAAATTGCATGAAAATCACACAAAGAAGTCAATATTGATAGTGATTTCAAAAAATAAATAGCCGCTGAGAGTCAAAAATAGAAACCAGGAGCTATAGAACTTAGATCATTTCAAGTACCTGGGAATTTTGCTGACCAAGGATGCCTAATGCACCAAGGAAATTAGGTGTAGGATTGCCATTGCCACGGAAACCTTAAACAAGAAGAGGTTACTCCTGACCCAGCAAGTTGAGTTTGGAACTGAGGAAGAAACTGATCTCTGGTGAGTAGAGTAAAAAATTGGCATATCTCCAAGTATCATAATCCAACATGGTGTTTCTCTACAAGGTTCATAAAATAATAGCATTAATCAGGCCCCATTGTTTGCTGTTTCAATATCAGGTCCGTAGACTGCACTTCGGGTCATATGCGACCCACAGGCCTCAAGTTTGTCATGCCTGCTCTGGCCCAGGCCTAGATCAACAACATTTTGAATGGTGCATATTCAGGGATGTTATAAGCTCTACTTTTTTACAATCTATCCGGGTTGTTGTTAATCATATTTAAATTAATTGTATAAGTATGATGAAGGTTTAATTTTAGAATAAATAAAATTGATAAAAACTATTTTAAAATAGTTTGTTCATATAAATGTTAAAAGGCATTCTAGTTATATATTCATATATTAAATAAAACTACTGACAAAGAGACTAAAATATTGTTTTGATCACTTTTAGAAAAATAAAATAGTGAAATACTCTAAATACACAAAATACAAATTCGACCAATAAGTTTATGAGAATTTAAAGAATAAAATGCCACATGAAGCTTAAACATACAAAAATAAAGCTCTCCTAATTTAATTATATCTTTAAAAATTATAAATAAATAACTATAAAACAATACAAAAAAATTAAATGTTGTGCACCGTAAATAATTTTAAACAAAACGAATTATGAGTGGTTACTTCCCCGCCCCCACCCCTTGCCTACAAATTCACAGCATAAAATATTAACAATGAAAATAATGGCTCCTATATCTTTCAAACCTTGCTAGAGGCTCACAAACCTTTGTCTGCATTTATAGCTTTGTTGTTGGTATACAATATATATTGAGATCGATACTTAAGTTGTTAGTGGTTAGCTCATTTAATGACTTTGCTAATCCATTTGTTATGTTGTAGTCCTTGATACGTTTGAATTCATGATGCTAATTAATTTAATATTCCTAAGTCCTTCAGGTGTAATTACGAATGATAGTTGAAAACCTTTTTAGCATATGGTTTGTCAAGCGTGGACGTATGATGGCTTTTAGCAAAAGTGTTTGATGGTTTTGACATTCCGGAATAGTGGTGGAACTCATATCATCAGTTTCTGAAAAGACCGATGTCGAATCATATTTAGTTACAGAACTAGATGCCAACATAGATCGTTTGGAGAGAGTATAGAAAAACATTTTGGAAAAAAAACACCTTCATTACACCCGACTGATATTCAAACATTGATCTCACCATCATCGGCAGTCTATTCTACTGAGAGAATAGCGCCTTGGACCATGCGGCCACAGGGACATTTTATAGAAAGTTGAGACATAGCTTATGTTAAGAAACTATGTGATGCAGGGCATGTTGTAGTCAAAAAGATAGATTTTGAGATAAGTGTTACCTTCTCTCGACACCTCAGAGGGAAAGTATTGTGATTGTCAAAATATTATGACACGCGATTTTGATAAATGTCCACGTTTCATGACCCCCTGAACAAAAATGTTGTTTTCGAGATGCCATCTGTCTGTTTTTCTGTACCTCGGAATGGATCCGAAAATATTTTACAGATTGGACTAAAACTTAATATCTAGGGTTTTTATAAGGTCACCCTGAAAGGTTTTTGGAACTATACGTCAAACCCTAAATTTAAGGGTAGCTTACTGAAGGCAAAAAAGAGAAAAAAAATATTTTCTTGAATTTCGCTATTACGATTTTGATTAAATTATATATCTAGACATGGTTTGTCATTATAAACAAGAAGGCTACTCTCATTTTTTCGTGAAAATGACTTTGAGGGTACTTTATATGAGGGAAATTTTTCAATTTTCAACATTTCTCCGCAACTTTTTAAGATACAAAATATATTATCATTGTTCAGTTGTAGATTAAAGATTGTATTAAAGATAAAAACTTTTAAAAGAAATATATTTTTATTGAACCAATAGTTTATGAGCTATAAGCAAATATAATATATACTTTTTAAATTCAGGTCTTTGAAAATGAATTTGATTCTTATGCTCTTCGGTGGACAAATTTGGTTTCTCTTTTATCAATTTTTCTGTAACAGGGTTCTTAATTCGTAATGCCGTAAAGTATGTAAGTAACAGTGTGTATTATATAATCTATGATCTTTGGTGAAGTGTTCCTTCAACAATGTATAGCCCTGTTATTTATTTTCACAAATCTTACGAGTTTCTAGTAAAGGTCTATTTTAAGATAAAAGCGGAAAAATCTGTGTGGTGCGACATACCATTTATTTTTAAATATGTTATTTGTTAATGATACTCTGTTACTTTTTTATTATCGAATAAAATTTGATTTGTGACAGTCTTGTTGCATATTTATGTGCTGTTTTTGAAAGTGATAAGATATGGGCTTTTTTCCGTAGTATTGCTTGGAATACATTATGTAGACGTGATTCGTACCTATCGACAACATTCTATTGTTAAAGTAGGTCTCACCAACATGTTTCATTAAATGTTTTATTTTATTACGACTGTTACAGTTGATTTTTTTTAATGTCATCGATTAATTCTAATTACAGTTGACACTAGGAAAAGAATATCGAATTTTTTAGTTACAGTGAGATTAACATTGACTTTTCTAATTTCGGTTAACATGAGGAGGTAAACATTGAATTTTCTAATTACGTTTATCATTAGTAGATGAACATTGAATGTTTAATTTTACGAGCCTGAATTCTTATACCGCTTGACTACTAAGAAAACTGAAAGTTGACATGGGCTTACCTACTTAAAGAAACATTAGGATACTCACCTAGAGAATTTTTGACTTTTAAATTTTTCAAAATTTACATCTTAAACTATGAACATAGGTGTATGTACCTTAAAACTAAGAAATACATAAATCTGAAGATCTATATATTTAATATAGGAATCTTCATTTAGTGCAACTACTGTTTTTTAAATCATTAACTCGATCACGTTCGTTTTTACTTTTTTGATATTTTGCAAGCCAGAAGAAAGCGTGGCCACGTATTCTGGAACTATAAAAACTAAAAACATAAGCATTTTATTCTTAGCTTAGGCCTAGCTTCAGGCTTTGCACCTCATGTGTATTTGGTTAGTTTTAATTATATCAAGAGCCTTACTCGTTTGACCCTTTGGCCACTGGCGTAGATAACACAACATTTAAGGTTAAAAAGGGTAAAAAGGGCATGAGAGAAAAAATATTATTTTAGGGTAAAAAAGTGCAAAAGGGGCAAAGAGAGTAAAAAGTAGATACAGTCTAATAAAATATTAGTTTTCTTATCCCTTTTACAGTGTTTACCACGTTTACCTCTTTCTGTCAAATTCTAAATTCATACCACATTTTAAAGTGTTTTTTTCATATTATAGAATCCCATTTTCTAAAGCCCCATTTTGATCTTTCTTAATTTTAGATTTTTCTGGTTATTTGGAACACTCCTGCTGCCTTCATGCCAGGCAAAATTTCAAGCTTCCAGATTCTGGGTTTGGGGAAATGTGGTGATGAGTGAGTCAGTAACACCTTTCTTCCCTTCCCCACCTTTTTAAGAGATGAATTTTTTTTTAAAAAAACCTCAAAATTATCTAATACAAGTCTTGAAATGAACCTTATTTTTATATATTCAAGTCTCTTATGTCCCCTGACTCGAAAAATACAACAGTGAATTTTTAAAACATTCACCCCCCCTTTTTTCACCCCTTAGAGTTCAAATTTCTCAAAATCTCTTCCTTTCGGATGCCTACGTCATGCCGAATTTAAATATAAATATTAATATATCCTATATAAATTGTATAATATATAATTATATACTATAATATATAATTATATACTATAATATATAATTATATACTATAATATATAATTATATACTATATATTATAATTATATACTATAATATATAATTATATACTATATATTATAATTATATACTATATATTATAATATATAATTATATACTTTATATTATAATATATAATTATATATTATAATATATAATTATATACTATATATTATAATATATAATTATATACTATATATTATAATATATAATTATATAATATATATATTATAATATATAATTATATACTATATATTATAATATATAATTATATACTATATATTATAAATAATATGATTATAATATTTTATTTAATAAAAATTATAACATTATATATAAATATATATTATTAATATTATAAATTAATATATAAAATCATCAATATTTATATATTTATACACAATTCATACAACTCATTAGTTTAACTTCCTAAGCTACACTGCAAGTAGTATGTATAATAACTACGAAATAAAAAATGTAGGAAATTAATCGTTGATTATACACTTAAGATTACTTGAAAATGAGCTCCTATAGTAAAGTTTTAACTTTTATTTTTCTAACGTTACCATCATTTTGGGTACTTTTAAACTCATAATGCTGAAACTTTTTATTTTTACATAGTATAGCTTCAGGGATTTAAACTCAGGTGAATATTTTAAAATAATACGTAGCGAGCCTGATGATTTAGAATTTCTGACCTTTGGAACAAGTAACTTTAAAACCACTATACCAAAATAACTTGGAAATACATTCGTATTTTATGGAAATCTTTATGGCAAGCACCTTGGAAATTTTAAAAATGTATATCTCTTGATAGCCTTAAACAGTGAATATTGTAACCACCAATACTGGTAACTAAACACAAATAACTAATGCATCGAAACATTACATACATACTTAGGCTAATCCCTATTTTATATACCCTAGGTTTATTATTTTCAGTTCTACATCAATATTGAAAGACTGACTCACTCTACACCGTGACCACCACCTATTTGTTAAGTTAATAAACCAAGGGTAAAAGAAGGAAGTGTGGCATGCACCTTCGTACTTAGGATAACCATAGTTTGCTCTTTTGTAAATATTGAGATTTGACGTCTTGAACTGCGGAATCATTGGTGTGGGTTTTTTCTACATTGACTATAATAAAAATAGTAAATTTAATATAATTACTTAGTTATATTTATCCAGGAGTCATAAGACCGGCCCTTATTTGATATCTTTAGGGATTGGTTGACTCCCGCGACTATACTATAATAATCTTAGCTCTAAATAAACATGCTATAAACAAACGTATGGGCTACTTCTAAACGTTGTGGTAAGAAAATATAAAATAAAAGCTGTTATTTTAACTGCGTGCTTAATAACAATATGAGGTTTTGTTAAAACTTTACGTTCATCTTTAAAAAATGTGTCAATTCTATGTTTTATGTCAGCATGTTTTTAATGTTTATAAAACTTAAATTTATCTTCTAAACGAAAATTTTCTCTAATAAAATGGGTACACATATAGTTTTTCCCTTTTCAAAAATTAGTGAGTTAATTTTTTAATTTAAAGCTACTTCTTTCTCCCTAAGTTTATCCGAATCTTCAAAAAAGTTACACAACAATCACTAGTTATTAAGCTCAAAAAGTTGCCTAAATGGTTTATTAACATTTATTGATTATTTAGGCAGCTCTTTGAGATTAATAAATAGTAAGTGTTGTATATATTTACCCCATGTACCATATATAATATACCCTTTGTGATTAATAAATATTAAGTAATATATATATCTTTGTGTGTGTGTGTTTGATTGATATCCATGCATATTTATTACTACACAAAAGCGAACAAATATATTTAAACACAAGTATGAAATAGTTTTAATTCTGTTGCTTATAAAGGGTTTGTTCTAGCATTAATCTAAGCTTAAAGTGGTCAAAGGACTATTCATATTTGTAAAGTTGTGTTTGAACATCCTAAATTTAAAATACAATATTGTAAAGCCAATACTTTACTATCTTATCTAACTTTGATAAATGATGATCAACCATTTAGGCAGCTTTTTGAGCTTAATAAATAGTGAGTGATGTGTAACTTTTTAAAGATTCGAGCAAATTTGGTGGGAAAAAATTAAGCTTTGAGTTTATTTATAGCTATATACCGAACATAAATACATTATTTGTACTGTATATCCTTGACCTATCTATAGATACCTTATCTATGACCCAATAGGAAGCTATTTCCCTAAGGGCTACCGCAGGTAATAGGTGGTTATGAACAAATAGCCACCTCTACATCCAGAAATTGGCCTGTAGTCCTACCTCCGACCTTTCCCTCTTTTCTAACCCTTTCGGGAAGGGTGTAAAATCCCATGACAGTGATGGAGTGAACGGGATAGACGTATCAGCACAAAGAGTCTGAGAGGATCCTGTAATCCCCCCCTCCACCACCCTACATATCCGGCCAGTGAGTGGCCCCTTTCCCCACCCACACTACCGTCACTTTGTCATTTTTTTTGGACACATTTTTCTCTCGTCTTAGGAAGAAAATGTTTCCACCAACCCTTCAAGAATTCACTTTTCTTGGTGGAAATTTACTCTTATATTGGTTTGATTTTTATTGACCAAACAGGAGTTCGTTGTGTATTCTTTATGATAAGACTATTAGATAAAATAGAAGTTGGAGGCCAAATATAGTTGATATTTATAGATAGAATCTTTTGAATAATTTATTTAAAGAAATAACATGGTCCATCTGAAAGTTAATAAAAGGTCACTACGTCTATCTTACAACTATCGGCATTGACATCATCTGTCAAAAGTGACAGCTGAATAATACAGAGTTTGACGTAAGAAGGGCTTACGTGAAAGGAGATATCTTTTTTTTTAAGCTTTTGGGAAAGTTTTCCAATATATCTGTCCCCCTATATTATTAGGATTACAGAATAAACCCTTGTCTGAACATTGAACATTCCTTAAGTTCGGTGTCCAATAGACTCCGTAGGAAGTGGATCAGTTCTATCTTTCTACCAACCCTCATTACGGACTCTAATAGACAACCAAAAGCTTAAAAAATGAATGTCCATGTGCGTTTTTGAAAGAGTCACCATTTCATTGACTTTTCTGATTTCCAACTAGACACATTTAATAAAAAGCAATTGATATAAAATCTCACTAAATGAACGTTACTATTATTTTAGCTTAAACAACAAATCAAATGATGAAATAATTTACTCTGATCACCTAATTCTTCTCCCTAAATGTGGAATGTGATTCATATAGATTGAAATTCATTAAATTATTTGACACACTATCACTTTAATTAAGATAAATTATTTATTTAAGATAAAACGTGTGTTTAAAAAACAAGGCTTAACATATTATTTGGAAGATATTATGAAATATCATATTAGCTTTCTTTAGCAATGCGTCTTATTACCTGTTCGGGTTATATGCCTATGTACTAATTACACAAGTGTGTTAGGAATGAGAAAGGTTGAATTTAGAAGAAGTGTACTTTCATTTTCATGAAGGGAGAGTGGAGAACCATTTAAGGAAAAATCACCTATCTCCAAGTCTTCGGCAACCCAGTCTATCGTGGAAGACGCACCTTAAACCATGTAACCATTGAAGCGGTTTTTAAATATTTAAATACTCTAAATGATTTGGTCTCGTTTTGTTTACGTCTGTGAGAAATTTTATTTATAAATGAAATGAGCCATGAGCTTTGTAAATACTGTCAAAACAGAAGGAATATTTATATAAAAAAAGAACAATGTGTTTTATTAATAGCTCCATGTGATACTAGGCCTATTCCTTCGGTCTAATAACATATTCACACAAATGGTATAGAGGTAAGGAAGCTAGATTTAAGCGGATATTTACCGTCATTCACGTAAGAAAAATACTGAAAATTCTTAACAGAAAAATCACCATTAGTAGAACCAGCTGGAACTTGAACCCCAACTTCTCCATCAACTGAAAACCGTATTAAACGAGAGTGACGACTTAGTAATTATTTCCACTGTTGAGTGTAGTCATTAAATAGTTTCAATAAAAGATGTTCCTTAAAACGCCTCATAAATTGTCTAGGCCATCTTATAATATTTAATGGTTGATACGTACCTAGATAATAGAGAAAACCTTGAAATTCTTTGTTATTTTTGCAATAAATTTTAAAGTATAAAATATAATTTAAACTAATTTTGTTTTCTAACATTTATATGATTTCGCGAAGATATTAAGTCAAGAATTTAATAGCAGTCCGCATGTAGAAATATATTATTTTTACTAAAGTTATTTAATAACTTACATATAGATTAATTTTGTTTTTACTTACAGGTCCTTTCTAGTCGTCAACGTTTTCTTGACAAATTTGCATTAAGAATCGTTGATGGTAGGACAAGCTTGTCAGTGGCATTTGGTTTATTTGTGGGCTAATGGACTAAATGAATGTCAAGATCGTATAATCGGTTATGCCGATGATGGGAAGGTTGGAGATTGATTCCTGTCATGGTTTATTGAGTGTGTATTTTCTTAAAATATTTTTTTTCCTTTCTCCTTCCTTATAAATAACGACCTATTTCCTCTCAATCCTATCTTTCTTATACTAATTATTATGAATACGAGTAAATACATAAATCATGAGAGGTAATTCTGAAAGGGTGAAAAAATAGTGATATTAATGGGTATAATAGATATAATTTGGGACATATATCATAATTACTGATGTACCATGGAAGCTAAGGTATCTACATTAATTATTAGCTGGTTAATCCGTTCTTCACACTGGTAATCTATACAGTAGATTTGTTATTTTTAGTGTACAAAACTAACCACAGGGAAGAGTAACCAGATCTTAAATTATCTATAAATATTAATATCTTATTAGTTTAAATTGTGATATAAAACGCAAAAGTAGGCTGACTAAAACACAATGTCAAAATAGAGATATAATCTGAACAAGTGAACATATTTTAAAACCTGACATTTATTTTGAAATCAAGCTAAAATTTCTCTTAACACAATAATATTAACTCTTGTCTGTTGGTGTTAATAAAAAAAAAGGAGTGACACAGCATAAATAATTGGTTGTTAGGGCTGTAATTGAACCCTATCAAAATTTTTTTTTGCATTTTATTTACCGCATCTACACCGTGTATTCTCTTTTAACCCGTTCACTTCGTTTACCATTTTTACTTATTTTTTCTAATTTGCCCTTTTTGCATATTTTACACGTTTGTACTCTCTTTATACTAAAGATATATATTTTTTGGTCTCTTTTCCATTATTGTCCTATCCAATCTTTTTACCCAGTTTACCCTTATTAGACGTTTTACTGTATTTACCGTTTCCACCTCTTTTACGCTTTTCACACCGCTAAGCTTATTTTACATCCATTACCCTTTTTCCCAGTTTCATCTATTAGTTACTTTTGCTTCTTTTGAATCCTTTTACAATTTTTATTTTTTATTGCTTTTTACCTTTAAACCCTATTTATTTTTATTTACTTTTGCCCCTTATTATCAATTTTGTTCGATAGTGCCCTTTTTACCTTTTTGACATTTTGGTACTTTTTGGACATTTTTAACATTTTTACATTGATTAACCAGCTTAGCCCTGGATAAATAATTTAGGGTGAAATTGTTTATAATTAGGTATAAAAATATTTAAAAATTCTAAAACGAGTCAAAAGTAAGTTCAATCAATTTTTTTAAGATAAAGGTAAAAATAGTAAAAAATGTAAAACAGGTAAAATAAAGCTTGAAAAGGGTAAAAGTGTAAAAAGGGTAAAAATATAAAAGAATAAAACGGGGTAAGAGTACAAATATTTCAAATCTAAATTTTAAATTCCTGCTTACAAGGACACATGCTTTTGCACAGTGACTACCATCAGCCTCATTGCACAGCTTTATTAAAAGGAGTAATAAAGCTTTATCTTAGCGTTCATATTTGATTAGTTTTTCGGCTTTTAATTAATTTAAAAAACTAATCAAAACATAAAGATTCCGGTTTCGAGGTGCACATATTCGTAAATAGAGGCTATCAATATTTAAATCTCAGACATTTACTTGGGTTGAATATTGCATAAGGCTCATGAAGGCGAGATGCACAAACTCTTCATTTGAATAATATAGACTATGAATTATGACATATCTAAGCATCTAACGTCAAACACTATCTATATAAAATTCTTTTGAAAAACAGAGAATTGTCTACATGAATGTATTAAACTTAATAATTAATGTTTCTTATTTAAATAACTATGTTCTCTTTACGAACTATTCTGAAATATTAAAGTTTAATTGACATTTATAAAATAATTCCAAATTTATCACTGAGAATCAGGGAATATAACCCACATTTTAATGATTAAATCTAGTCCCACTAAGGAATGAACCAGAGACTCCAAATGAAAATATATAAATTATTCCAATAATGTAGACATTTGATTTCCTATATAATTATAAATATAGTCTTATATGACATAATTACCAATTGTTCAGGTGTTATTTTTCAATTTAAAGAATGTAATTACTTTGTAATTATATTTAATTTATTGCAAGTAGGTAGCCTACTTTGTTGAAATTATTGAATAAATAGTTAAAACAAATTTATCGAGGATGATAAACATAATGAATGCAAATAAAAAATCTCGAATTCAATGATTTAGTTAAAATACCAGGTTTTTATTAAAATGTTTATTTTTTTTTCCCAGGTGGCTGGTATCGTGGGGCGTGCCGATGTTTTGGCATGTGTCTTCTTTCTGCTTTCCTTTCTAGCCTACCACGGGTAAGTTGAAGGTTAATATACTTTTTTTTAATATGTTTTGTGAAAAAAAAATATATTCCAAAGCAGATCCATCATATATTTTAATGGAATGTTCTGAAATTTTACCTGGAAAAGGTGCTGTACCTAAACCTTTTTACGTGTGTATACCTTTTTGTCGTACGTTTCTTTCTTCAAATAAACATCCGCTCGTAGCTCGGTAATAATGTTCTGACAGTTTTTCGAAGATTTGATTATATATAAATAATTAATTTAATTTAAATTATATTTTTCAATGTTGAGTTCATTAATCTAATTTATTTAATATTTTATATCAAGTGGAGAGCTAACCCGCTTTGGTGACCGAATGGTCTAAAGAGCTACTCTCGTGTTGGACTACGGTTGGAGAACGGTGTTCGACCCCGGTCGAGTGCACTGATAGTGGTTTTTCTAAGTGGTTTTCCACTCTTCTTTCACGCAAATGCAGAGGCACATCAATTCAATTAAATCTTCCTAATCCCTAAACCATTAATGTAATTAGTAGATTGTCGTATAACCTGAACGGGTAGTAAGACACAGTGTTAAATAAAAATGAAAAAATGCAGAGTTTCCTCAATGATATAAAAAATTAACATATATGCTAAGTGATAGATGTTCTCATTTCACACCTGCAAAAAATGTTGGTATCAACTTGACTTGCTACTCCTAAAAATATAGATCTACCATCAATTCTTTTTCACATGTCACAAATCAACGAGTAGCGAACATTTCGCTGTCAGTTACACTCTGCCTACTCAGACCAACGCGACGTACACACTCCACGCATACATATCCATTATTTATAGCGAATTACAGAACAGAATGGTAGGAGCATAAAAAAAGAATCACAAATAGAACACTGTCAAAATAAAAATACTTGACGTTGAGAGAACATCTATTATGATTAATGGAGGCACCAATATTATAATCGTGCTGTTATAAGTGTATGCTGATTTCAAAAATAATAATAAAACACTAACGGTTATATTAGGCGCTTGACAACAATAATTTTGTTTGGTTTACCTGGTTGTATGTTTAATACTGGATTCTGCCCGCGGATTCCCTCACGTTAAACAATACGATAACACATTCAATAACTTCAAATGTTTGTAAAATTAAACTTCAAAAACAGTGTTTTATGTACCTGTGTACGAAGATTCAAGAAGAAACATGGATTGACCTCCAACCCCTCCCCCGCTACACCCTAGATCGTATCACGTGCCATTATATGTATCTGCAATACCGGCAGCGACGAATATTCACTGATTATGCCTGGTTTTTTTCAAAACCACTTCGCTCAATGATGAGCTAGCATGATGGTATGTACCAGCGGTTCTCAAACTTTATTTAGATTTTACCTCTTGGCCATGACTAAATGTTTAATGTACCCCAAGATAAAAAAAAAAAGCAAATGAAAGGCTTTAAAAAATATGGCCACATGGTAATTTAATCTATTGAGTAAAAGTTCCCGTATTCAAAATATTTCAAATGTGAAAAAGATATTTAGAGATAATTCTTATGTTAATGCCTTAACATTATCTCTTATTGAAAATTGTTATGATCAGTTAAAATAAACTATAATTTTGCTGTAAAAAGTCTGTAGAAAAGTTTTACACATTTTCTTCACAAATCCTTTCAAAAGTAAAGAAAAAAAGTAAACCTAAACACAATATTTTCAAATCAATTTTTTTAATGTAATTCTGGAACTTATATATTATGAATCTCAAAGTTTTTCAGTGAGAGAGGTGTGGCTGTTTGACTTGGCACAGATTTTTGAAATATCTGGTTGTCCATTTGAAGCTTAGCTCCAATTGTAGCCTATTGCGGTACTTATTTTTTAGGTACACCATGGATTAAAAACAACTTTCATAGAGACACGTTGTTGAGAAAGGCATCATAAACTGCTAATGCTAAAGGTGCAAAGTAGAGGGTTGAAAATTCTCAAAAATCTGTCTCCAGCCGAGAGAAAATAAGTAAAAAATAGGGGTGAAAATAACCAGACAAAGGTAACTGCCAATAACTGGGGTTTTCCATAAGCCCCTTGTTATTTTTCCAACTTTCCCTTGAGAGCTGCTCGCGTACCCCCTTAAAGGTGTCCACGTACCCCAATTTGAGAACCACTGGTATATACTTTATAGACCATGGTACTCTGAAAAATATGAAGTGTACAAGAATAAGTCAAATTAATTCTAATATAATTTACTGGAATCAATAAAATAGACAGATTAACATTCTAAATACTACCCAAACGGGGAATCTATAAAGTAGCTTTGTTCTCCTAAATTACCTTGTTCAAAATTGTGTTACAAGATGTAAAAAGTAGCCTGATTAAAATACAATATAAAAATATAGATTATATTATTATTATTATTATTATTATTATTAGCATCGCGTCTTATTACCCCTTCAGGTTATCTGCACTTATGCTAATGTGTAATGGTAGGGTGAATGTGAAATTAAGTGGAGGGCCTACAGTTTAACGTGGGATTCGAACCACGGTGGAGGCCTGGAATTCTACACATTCACAAGTTGTGATTAATACACGTCTTGTCAGAGGTGAAGGAAGGATTTGGCAATCGGATAAACTTGTGCTGGGATCGAGGATTTAACCCCGGACCATCAATAATTTTGTAAATTTTGTTCAAATCTACAGTTAAAGCCTTTTTTTAGAGGCCCCTACAAGTTGTTCTGTAGGACAGCAGAAACCCTATCATAATTAGGTACACACACTCGATGACTAACGTAAATTATATATATATATATATGCATTATATTATATTTTTAAATTAATAAAGAATAAGGGTGCACGAGTACCCGAAAATTCGTGTTTGAGTCGAGTTTTAATAGCTGTTCAAACGCAACTCAAAGATTAAAACCAATATCCCAAACCTTAAGGACTTTGAATTTTCAATATTTTTCTCACAAATTCCTATTCATATTAATTTGATTCCATTTAAAAATATACTTTCATGACAAATACATTCCCTAAATATTTCCTTTTGTCTGATTAAAAACTGTACAATTTTATTACATTTATTTAAAAATTTATATTTGTGTTATTATAAATATCATCCTAAAAATCAGTGTACTTATATATGGCGTGTGCATGAATTTATGACAGATATTCAACTTAAGATATTTACTGTACAAATAATGTTCTATATTACTCAAACTCTAAAAATCTCGTAATCATTCAAATCGACTCGAACTTGACTCGAAGTGAAAAATGCATAATGGCACACCCCTAGTTGATATTTTATTTTATTAACTATGTAGACCTTATTTCAGTGATTTTACACAAGAATATGGTTCAAATAGCTTTTATTATCTGATTATCTGACTATATATTATCCTAGTGCTAAGATGGCCGTATGAATAATATATTTGAATACTGCCTAAGTCTATACACTTTCCTAGTAGTAATAATACATAACCAATAAATCCGAGGTGTAAGAATTAGGAGAGTAGCTTAGATAACATACATCAGTATTTGTGTGGAAGGGGTAAAACGATACGTGGGTAACTACTCCCAATATACTAGGCCGAGTTTCAAGACCTAAATATCTTCTTCTTATGTCACGTGATCACGTGTGCAGGTATTCTTCTTTCATACGCAAATACTCTACTTATCAATACTTGTATTGATCGTTTATAATAGGGCTATCATTTAAACCCTTGATGAGACGAATGAAGTACCACTATATATGTTTTATGGTCACTACATCTCATCATCTGTTTGAGCTATGAACATATAAATTTACTGTACAATTCGTTCACTACTATCCTATAAGATAATACCGTTTTAGTTTTGTAATAATTTAAAATAAAAAATACAACATTTTTACTTAATCCATAATTTATTTAATTGGTTTATATAAGTAGCAAAATGACTTAATAGAATAGGTAAATACGTTATAGATAAATAGTTTGGAAATCAATAATCTAGCACTAGCACGCTCGTGAGTAAGTTAGGAAGAAGTCTGAATTTATTTGAAGAATATCTGCATTTGAGTGGAAAAATATTTAGAAAAACTCAAAATCAGTACACATGAACAGAATTCAAGCCCTGGTATCTTTATCATTGAGGATTCGCCCACAGTTAAGGGTTATAAATAATTATCTATGAACTATTCAAACTCATTTATTTAAAAGGATAATTGGAAAATTATCTATTAATTTCTCGTTTTACACCGAAAGAAGTTTTGTAAGCGTATCTCTTTCCTGAAAAATTAAAATAAAAACTCAACTGCGATGAAGTATGGCTTAAGAAGGTGTAGTAGAGATTTAAGGGTGGGTAAAATAACAAGTTTTAATAACTTTTATCACGCAGTAATACTCCATCACCGAGCCAAACCACCTTGTTTCTTGTGCTGAGGTTATGCATACTAAAACGCTATGGCTAGTCATAAATAAACAAGCCGTGTTTTATACGACTGCGGTCCGTTTTGAGTTGGAGGAGAAAAAACGGGTCATGTACGGGTAAGATTATCGGGTGAAAACCCCGCCCCTCTAAAAGGGTTGAATCCCAAAACCATCTGAAATGGAAATATCTAACTTTTGTTTGTCATAGTAAGTGGAATAGGATCACATACTATCCTGATCAAAGTAATAAGAAAGATTAGTCACTACTTAATTTTATGGTAGCAACATATTAAAATATAACGCTCCATCTTATCATATTTAGAGAGTATTCCATAAGTGAAAATGTTAATAATAATAATAATAATAATAATAATAATAATTAGCACCGCGTCTTACTACCCGTTCGGGTTATACGTTTAAGTACTAATTACGCTAATGGATTAGGAATTGGGAAGGTTGAATTTAGAGGAAGTGAACCCACATCTGCGTGGAGGGAGAGTGGAAAACCATTTAGGAAAAACCACCCCCAGTTCACCCGACCAAGATTCGAACCTCGATCTCCCCGTCCTCGGCGGTCGAGCTCAACACGACCAGCATGTTAGCCAACTACGCCACCGAGGCGGGTGTGAAAATGTTCATGGGATATATACTGTATACAGAATGCTCGGAAACTCATAGCCCAAACTGCACATACAGTTTGTTTGAAACAAAAGTAGTACATAATCCCTATACACTTACATCGGAAAATTATATGCTAATACCATTAAATTGTTTTCAATGTATCGGCGTACAGCACCTGAAGATCAAATCTGTACAAGCATACGTGTACAACAAGTTGCATAGGAATTAGGCGCATGGTACAACAAACTTTGATACCTTGGATCACGGCATCAGAGCATACCACCATTAAACCATTAAACAACACACCAGTCCATCTAAAATTGTGAATACGTTCTGAGGGTCATAATTAACGGTCCTACATCACATAAATAGTTGACCATTATTACATGTGCAGTACCGAGCACCTAACTTGTATGCAACTTGTGCACACGTGCTTGACAGCTTGGCTCTCCGGCGCTGTTTGCTGAAACTTTGTACACAATTTAATGGTATTAGCATAGTTTTTCGGATGTAAGTGTACAGGAATTTTGGTTTAAACAAGCTATATATGCAGTTTGGGCTATGAGTTTCTGAATACCCTGTGTACTTTTTTTTTATCTCATCCTTTAATATGCCCCGGATGAAAAAAAGGTGCTGTTTTTCTACCTCTTTGTTGTTAATCCAAAAAGTTTCATGGATTTAATTCTAACCTCAGGTTCAGATGTTATACGGTCATGCCTCAAGTCTTTATCGTGATTTTTATTCTAGCTCTAAAGTTAAGGCTAGTGGACCTATGACTGAGATTTAAAAATCCAAAAGTTTTTTAAAATTATTAGAGCAATTTTACTCAAAATATTTATCGTAGGAATGTCTTACATTATAAATAGGGCTGTATACTCTTGTATTTAGGAGGTAATTTTAACCAATCACGATTCTATTATTATTTATTTTCAAAAATTTGTAATTTTTCAAAAATGGCTTTAATAATTCTGTAAAAAATGGTAATTTATGGAAGGTTTTACATAATCCATAAGTGTATATGTATGTTTATATAAAAAGCATATTTATAAAGCCTAAGTGCATTTTACTGGTGTATTATTTTTGAAAACTTATAGTTTTTTGAAGTTGCCTCTTCGATTTTCTTTAAGGTCTGATTAATGATGTAAATAATATATTGTATACTCGTTTTTCAAATAAAGAATCATCTGAAGAAAATTCATTGATTTTTAAAATCTAAAATTTATTTTATGTCTTATTTATTGTGTAGTTTATTTTTTCACGTGGTTCGCTTTTTACTACCCATTTGAGCTATCCGAATATTTACACGAATAAACTAGGAATACACCTGACTTTGTAGAAAATTTATCCATATTGATGTGAAAGGAGAGTGATTAGCTATTTACGGAAAAGACACTCAGTACACCCAGCTGGAGCTCGAACCAATACTCCCCAAACCCCTACAAACCAAACAAAATGAGACTTACTCCTATTTCCGCGTGAACAGTGGTGAAAGCTATATACATATCAAAACTGAAAACAACAGCTGCATGACACATGGCTTGGCATATGATTACTTTTTAATCTATTCAGTATTTTTTTGGGGTTGTCAGATGATATTAATTTTTTTGACAATCTAAGTAAAAAATCCAATGTAACATCCTTGTTGTTTTAGAAAATGGTTATAAATGTAAAACCAAGATATATACAGTCTAGTTCACATAAGATAAATAGAGAAGTTATTAAATTTACAGTCACGTAGGCTTATTAGTGTTTTAAGTCAAGAGATTTGAAATTGTCACTTTTGATAGATAATAGCAATACGTAAAAATAATAACAGTAACTTAATAATTATATTCTACGAATTTTAGCTGCAAACAATCGTTTTTATAATCTAAAAAAAGCCCTTCAAGTGAAAATATGATTTAGTGTTTATTCTAAACTAGACCCTAAAGTAATATCAATTGTGAACATCATAAGGCACCTTAAGTTTACAAAAGGCCTAGCCATTCATAGACTGCCTGATTTATTAATACATAAATATTATACTTTTGACTCCTTTAGGACACAAACCAAAGCCTCTGGATGTATGATGGTCAACGTCTAATATACATCGCTTTAAATTCTGTAGCCAAGTCAAGGGTATTCTTAATTAGAAATAATACACGATTAAATATAATATATCTAGATTACATTCTTAAAATGTTCATATGAATGCAAGCGAGTAAAATTAACCACTCGGACACGGTAATCGAACCCGGTAACTTTAGCTGTGCGCCCTTGATCGTCTCTTGAATGGGGATATTTATCTCTAGTTGTTGGTGTATTGAGTCTATATGTGGTAGCAGAATGGCTCAGTGGTACGGCATTGACACGCAAAGCTAAAGGTCCAGAGTTTGATTCCCTTGTCCAAGTTGTCATTTTCACTTGATTGAATTTGATTCAGTTGTCAAGACTGATCCTGTGGATAACCATCACGTATCATGAATTAATTCATAAACATAGTCTAGGTACTGAAATATTAAGGATGTTTCGCGTTAGTATACAAATACATTCCTCAAAAATTGTATTATAAAACATTCTTCATGAAGTTATTATTTGCATGAGAGGCGTGATCAGAGGGTAGGAAAAATATGTATATCTGTAATCGATGTGCCCTAAATTGGAGTGTTTGTTTATTTTAACATTTTAATGTTGAGAATTGCAAGTGACAGAACGATTATAGCGACGTGTTTTGATGGGTGTGTAAACAGTGGGACACAAGTGCTGACGGCCAGATTGTCTTGTCAGCATTCCTTTTGGCAATCAGCCAAATTTGTAGTATAAATAATATTATTTCTGGAATTATATTTTCCCTTTAGTGGCCACGTAGTGTAGAATTTTATAAATATTATATTAGTAAAATATAAAAATTTTAGGAAAAGCTTTAGGTCTTGAAACAAAAATAGGATATGCTAAAACATATATTGGCTATACTAAAAATCTGAGTCAGTAGGCAAAATATGGTTTCAGACGTCACTCACGCATTAGACTGAGTATGGGTATTTAGGGGTTTAAATATCAGTTTAATGTTTCTACGATTTTTTTTTTCCTTAAAAGTAGTTACACTATTACCCACAAAATGTAATATAGTCACAATAAAATGATCTTTTACCCATCCTATATGTAGTTACCCTCCTACTCCGTAAGAAAATGGCATGATTAGGTATATATGTACTTAATTCATCAGTGTAAATAGATTGATATCATGGACAGATATTATGAGGCATAGTACAAAACATATGGTTGCACTAGACATCTACAGTATTATTTATACTGGTTTCAAGTTTAATTGATATTTATTTAGCTTCAAATCGGAATCGATGGTCACTAATTTGGTTCTCTGATTATATACAGGTCAGTGTTCGAATCCTATGTGGGTTTACGAAGTCCGATTATTTCTAAATATCTACTCAATATAATGATATGCAAATGAGGTTACATTTTCGCTAAATTTTACATTTCCTATGTTTTCCTATTTAACGTACTTAATATATATGCGTATAGCTAAAACTTACATTGAGAGGTGGATAAAATAAGATAGCTTCAATTCAAAACTGTAAGATAAGCACATAAGCACACAAATAAACCTAAAACTAGCTACAGTCAGATTCAGATAGGAATTATCCTTTATTTACATAAGCTACTAAGATAATTTTTAACTATCCATAAGATAGGTCATGGGGTCGGCAGTTGTTACTTTTGATAATAGTAATATCCCTATTCAACCTTTACCAATAATAAGGTGAAATGTTATCAATGTTGATCATAAATAAAACATGTTTCCTTTTTTCTAAAAGGCCCTTCCTAATGATTTCCTACTCTACATTCTATCAATCAACATCAAGGGAAAACTTTTTTCGCACTCGGGATTTTCAATAAATTACTGAACGTCTGATATAATCTCTACTAAGCCCTGATAATTATTAAGCTTGCATGCCCATTGTATTTAAAATCCCCTTATATTGCCAGCATATTTCGATGGCTCCAATTTCATACATAAAAAAAAATCCAAGGCTACAATTTTGTATTGTGTTGTTCCCGATATAATTGGGAGAATGTAAAAGGTATACTAAAATGAAATTACGTTCCAATATGAAACCAGGGGTGCCCCAGAATGGGGTTTCTACAATATTTGGTTTAAAATAAATTCATATCTAGTCTTATATATAATTTACGTTAATCGATTACTATAATAAATTGGCGTTAATATGGTAGCGTCCCCGATAAAATAAAGATTTGGTTAAGATTTCTAATGTAAAGATATCGAGCTATAGATTTTTACACAAATAAAAAATACTGAATTATCTTTGGGATATACTATAAGCTTGTAGTTTAAAGATAATCAATATAATAGATTTTTACGATTTTCTACCGGGTTATAATTTAAGCCGAGTTAAATAAATATACAGGCAAACTCTGGTGACGAAAATAAAACCTCACTAAGGTTTGATCCTTCACCAATCAGAAACTACTTGATCTATAAAGGTGAAAATTTTCATGAATAATTTTAAAGAAAATAATATTATCCTCCCAAATTTATTTACTTAAGAAGATGTGTGGATCTTTATTCACTATATGTAAATCATAAAAGCACGGATTGTTCGTTTTATGCCATCTGATCATATAATAATTTAAAATCAATATATCTATATAGGTTTAAAAATATCAAGTGAACAAATAGTGGCACAACTATTTTTTATTCTTTAGATTTAAATTATAGTATATAAAATTATAGTCATTTTAAATTTTCGTCGTAGAGATTATGATGAAGCTTGACGTTTAAATACTCCC
The DNA here is from genome assembly GCA_902155825.1 of Timema genevievae. Lineage (NCBI taxonomy): Eukaryota > Metazoa > Arthropoda > Insecta > Phasmatodea > Timematidae > Timema > Timema genevievae. The sequence goes on from CABFWO010003630.1 coordinate 73,923, forward strand.
AAACTCAAAAAAGGGATTGTTACAATCCTGTCTCTCTGTATATGTAGCTACAGCTGAAATGGTTTAGTAAATTTCTTTAAAATTTGATATTTAGATGTTGTGTGATCATAATTTAGAAATGAAATCGTGATTAATATTCTAGCGCTAAAATTAAGAAAAATTTACGAATGGCTTATTTTTTGATTCAATTTTTTTTGAATGGCATTAATGGATTTGTTCAAAATGTATATTTGGTGTGTGTTTACATGAATAAAAATACTGTATATTTGTATTTCAGAGAGAATAATAATTTAATTTTACTTCCAAACAATTTTAGGAAATTTTCTTATAAACTATAAAACACTATATTTTATAAGAAAATATGCACTCTCGTGATTTATCTTTTATTTTAATAAACCTTGTTTATTAAAAATCATGGGATTTAAATGATAAATATACTCCTAAAACCGTTGCTCTTCTTTTAAACTTTTTTACACATCATAATTTTGTCGTTTGATATCACATATTATTCTATTTTCATTCCTAGCTTGAATATTCTCACATTTTCACATGTTTTTCAGATGACTCCTTAGGGGGAGATTAACTGTTTGATATTTACGTTTTGTCTTTTGTTGATTTTTCCTTCTTGCATAAAATACTACTTTTAGTGCTTGGAAGCGGAAGAAAACAAAAGGCAATGTAGTAAATTTGAAATAAAGAGAAACACTCTAGCAGTTAAGTCGGGGAAACGTTTCTCTTACGTTTACTCACAGCAAAAGGCAGATGTGTGTTGTAAATTTCCACAAACACTCAAACATATTTGAACAGAAGTAGTTTTAATGTGTAGAAGAAAATAGATTTCTTAATATCATATATTTATTATATGGCTGTATTTATAAACTATATTAGTTGAAAAATATTCTACCTAAAAATTATTACTAAATGTATGCCTACCAGACATCGTTGATCAGAATGTCTGTTTACATAATTATCGTTCATAGGCTTTGTTCTCAGTTAAACCTATTGGAAGAATTTGGCTCTCCTTTCTATAATAATTAACTATTATTATAAAAACACTATAGCTGGCATAATCACTAAATACTCTATTATATTATTGGGAAAATAACTTTATTTTGTCAATCAAATTAAAAAATCACTCGATATATTAAAATATGTACAGTACTTTTAGTGTACACTTAATGTCTCATTTGGTTAAAAAGGTGTCATTAACGTAATAATTACAGTTGTAAAACAACGTTAGCTAGGTAAAAATGGTCGCATTTGTATTTATAATAATACCTCTACTAAAACTATATTACATACACAAAAATATTAATAAAGAATTAATTTGACAAAAATAATAGAATAAAGTTTATTGGTTCAATTTTATTTAAACGCGTATTTTCCAATATTGTGGAAGTTAAACTTTCATAATAATTCAACAAATGTAGATATGATGCGTTTACATTCCATTTTGATTGAGAATTTTTATTAAATTACCAAGACCTGTTACTTTGAAACTGTGAAATCTATGCTCTCGCGGAATAGAATTTTTAACCTACTAATATCTCTTTAACGAAAGATTGATTTTGATTTAATAATTATTATTATCCTGATATTTAAAAAATATATTAATTTTTGAATAATGTTTAATCTAATAAATCAATGTAAATTATTCTCATACAGTTTCTTAGCGGTGTTTTTAATTGGAGATTAAAATAAAATAATTAAAAATTTAAAAGTGAAAGGAAATATAGATTTTTAAATTGACAGTTTTATCATCAAATATATTTGATACCTAAATTATATTATAGGATGTCTTAAATCAATTTTAAAATCTTAGCAAGGTTAATATTTTTTTCTTAGCACCGCGTCTTACTACCCGTTCGGGTTATACGCTTAAGTACTAATTACACTAATGGATTAGGAATTGGGACGGTTGAATTTAGAGGAAGTGAACCCGCATTTGCGTGGAGGGAGAGTGGAAAACCATTTAGGAAAAACCACCCCCAGTTCACCCGACCGAGATTCGAACCTCGATCTCCCCGTCCTCGGTGGTCTGACTCAACACGACTCGCGCGTTAGCCAACTACGCCACCGAGGCGGGTAGGTTAATATTATTTAATAGTTTACACAGCCTTCAGAACTTCATATTAAAACTTTATAAAACTAGTTATATACAATTTTATTTATAAATCAATTAACATAGTTTTATTATATAAACTACAACATCCTTACAGCCTCCTTTCGTAAAGATATCAAATATTAAGATGGCCGTTTACTAAAGTGTTGAGACAAATTGCAAAGGTTAAAAAATCCCACATTTTTATACTTGTTATAAAAAGTGGTGTATGCCATAATTAAGATGAAAGATATCAACATGTTTATACAGCATTGAAATATAACTATATAATTTTTTTAAACTGTACAGAAAGATAAAGCTAGTCTATTTTTTGAAACTTTTCACAACAAATTTTCAGTTCTATTTAAGTAGTCAATATATAAATATTTTTAAAAAAGCCACAATTTTGCTTCAGAAATTTGAAGTTCCATAAATACTATTCCTATAAGAAATACCATAATGTCAGTATTGTATTTATATTCAAGTAGCTTAGCTATAATATTGGTTCTCTTACGAAGGGACATTTGGAACACCCCTAGAAATACAACTAACTATCAAAAGTGACAGCTACACATATTATTACTTGACGTATGAATACGTGAAAGTATTAATATAAACTTTTTCCAGATGTCATATGTGTTTAATCGTAACAAAGTTGGGGTGTGTGTGTATATATATATATATATAATTATTCATTTAGGTTCTGATAGTCTGTTTTTTGAGCAGGGATTTGAGAACTGGACCTTTGGACGATAGCCAAAATAACGAGGTTTGAATCCTTTTCCGAAACACATTTTTCAAATATATGATAAAATATTTGTTTTGTTTTGCCACACAATAAATAAACTATACTACCCCCCCCCCTTCTATTCCCACCCCCCCCCTTCTATTCCCTTCCCGCTACACATATCCGCCCTATCCGTACAATACACCAAATATATAAATCAGAGTTTACAAGGCAGTGAGCACGTGGTATTTCTACTACGAGATGGACATAGCACGTTCTACACTCACATAACATCAAGGGTAGTTAATAATAGGCAAGTTGCACTCCATTGGGCAGCTATATTTCAGGGTGTCCGTGTAACGCCACCGTAGGTTCTGTAGGACCATTATGTTGTCTACCCTTCCTTCTGGTTATCTACTAACACGTGAACATGGTTTTTAAGTACAGCTACCTGCACCGAAATGCCATACTTTAGATCGACCACGTGATGGACCGGAACTCTACTTATTTTAAAAGACTCACGACACAAAAATAACCGATATAGTTAGGTTTCTGCCACAGTTCTTGATTCAGATTTCAGATTCTAGGTCTTAATTCTCGACCGAATGTTCTAAGGGGGCGGGTTGTGGGTTTTTACCGAGGCCAGCAATGCTCAGAAGGACTGTAATGAAGAATTGTTTCCACCAATTCATTATCAAACTTACCTTTACAGGACATTTCGTTCATTATATTATGTTTTGTGTGGTTGGTCTAAAATAATAGTGAGAAGGAAGGAACAGTTTACCAGTACGGTCAAGTAGAGTCTTTAATGTCCTGGCATCAACTCACATCGAGTGCTTTGAATGTTCTCAAAATTTATTTTTTAGCTATTTTAAAATGTGAACGTTAATACTAAGTACTAGTCTTAGTGTTTGATTCAATTAGACCTTTGCCCTAAATCGACTAGTATAATTGATTAGTAGCCTAAACAGCGATAACAAAGAAATTTAATTAAACAAACAGAAGCAAGTAGGATTATTTATTATTTATTTTCTTAGCACCACGTCTTACTACCCGTTTGGGTTTAATCACTTATGTATTAATTACGCTAATGGTTTTTAGGGATGAATACGGTTATAATTTATAGAGAGTGTACCCGCATTTGCGTGTAGGGAGAGTTTAAAACAGA
>CABFWO010003631.1:0-14899 GCA_902155825.1 Timema genevievae
TAAATTTATTTAATAATTAAAAATCTACCTATCTCACAAAATAAAAGGGGTTGGTAGTTGGCGCCCAATAAAACACAATATTATATCATATATTATAGATTATCTAAAATTAAACTAATTCCTAAAATTCATAAATAAAATAAATGACTAAATTAAAATAAATAAATACATAAATATGATTATATATATATATAATTTTTTTTTCATTACATCACCAATTTTAACTCCGCGAGAATGAAAATCCCAACTATTAAAAACAAAAAGTTTGACCACAAATAGATGGGACAACTGTATAAATGCTAGAAATTTACAAGCGATTTTCTTTACTTCAAATTTAAAATGTATTATGAGTTAACATTGTGTTCCACTTATCATTTTCACCACTGGGGCCTTCCAGACTCTTTTCCACATTATTAAATTAGTAATTCTGGTGAAATTACTCACCTGGTGATTAGGCTTCACATAACTTTGCAACTAAACCTACAAATAATTAAACAACGGTTAGCCTGTTAATAAACTATATGGTGGGTTTGGATACATTATTATTATTACTATTAGCACCGCGTCTTTATACCCGTTTGGGCTATACGCCCTTACGCTAATGTGTAATGGTAGGGTGATTGTGAGATGAAATGGAGGACCTACAGCTTAACGTGGGATCCGAACCACGGTGGACGCCTGGCATTCCACACATTCACAAGTTGTGATTAATACACGATACATCATATTAAAATTATTATGTTTGTGGCTGCCATAATAACAAAAATAAGTGTCAATATAATTATTAGGGTAGGCCTAGTAGTGTCAAAAACTTTATGGTAGTATTAAAAGCCAAATACTAATGTGTAAATGTTGAATAAAGACTATTAATATAATAATGAATTATAAAATTGGAAATATAAAAATACCACTGTGTCAAAAGTTCAATATGTATTAAAAAAAAACTAAGCACATTATTTTTCTTATAATTTAAGTTATTTGAATAAATGCGTTTTCCACTTATAAAAATAAATTGAAAGGTGTATAATATTTTTGCACTATGGATATAATTTTATCATACATTTATAACAAGCTATAATACTTTATTATAACGTATTATTAGTTAATTATAACGCTACTTTGTCCCAACTGACTCAAAATCATTTCTAAGCTACTCTCAAAATAATATACAAGAAGTTGTATTAGTGTAGAATTCTTCTACTTGAGTTATTATCTTCGAAAATTATTAATAATAATTGAAACAAGCACATTTCAGCTTAGACTAATTTATTTATTTACAAAAATAGTAAAAATATAGTAAAACCATGGAAATTTCTTCAGTTTTTTTTATCACCGAGTCTTACTACCCGTTCAAGTTATACGCATAAGATGTATGACAATTAATCTAATGGGGTACGGATGATTAAGAAATAATTTTATTGGCAATCTACCTGCTTTTACGTGGAAATAGTGGTAAAACATTAAGGAATAACCACCATCAATAGGCAGGACTGGGATTTGATCCCCGATCTCCCCTTCATTAGCAAAATAATCAAGCATAAGAGTGACGCCTCAGACCATTCGTCCACTTAAGGGTATTTCTTTCAGTTGATAATGATGGTACTATATAATAAAGAGTCATGACTGACCCATTTCATTTCACAACAAGAATAAAAGCAAATATTAAAGTTTCTAACCTTTCGCTACCACGTTATTGTGGCAATCATTATTTGTGTCTGTGTTAGATGCTATCAGAACATTTTATTCGAACCTTAAGAACTGAACTTCAAGTTGACAGAGTAAAACTAAACATCATTAAGAGTATAATAACGTGTACACTGTACAATATTTTCATAAAAAGTCCTTCCTTGTCCTTCAGACAAAAATATACCAAACTAAAAGTTAACTTGAGTTATCTTAATCGACTATTTCATAATGCAATAAGGATCTATTCTTAAAGATTACAATCAAACAATGAAGACTGGCTATATGTTCAACTGTTTACTGTTCTCAATATGAAATAGTTCAGTTCAGATGAATGTATTATGTACCTGCAAAAAAGCTCAGAAAAAACGTTAGCCAAATTAAGATATGCTTAATTTTAGCTTTCATTGAAAGGAAATTTAACTATTAGTGCTTCCATATTTCTTAAAACATTTCAGGAGGTAGAAATATCGGTTTAAAAATAAGTAATCTTTCTTCCGATAGGCTGAAATAATTATAGTTTTGAAAAATTTTCATGGACAGGGATTGAACTATTTACTTATAAGCATGATAAATATTATAATTTCAACTAATCATTACTTCTGAAAATACAATTTAATATTCGTGACTAAGAAAGTTAGTTAAATGGTATTTATTAATGAATGTAATAATATCCGATATAATTAAAGCTAATATAGCTCTTTAAAGATTTCAGAGCTACTATCACTTATTTAAGAATACATTTTAATATCAACTTGGATGTAGCGTATTTTATTAATACATACTTTAGCCAACAAAAGTATAGTATACAGTGAAATCGTTGCCCTATTCATCCTTAGTTTTTTAATTGAATTTGAAGGATTGTTATGTTTGCAAACATTTTAAAGTTTAAGATTACATCATACTTATTACTACTCCCATACCATTCGTTTATAGCCAGTATTCCTGCATTTGACATGGACAACATTGATATGACGTCACTAGAGCCCATGAACCAGGACATTTTTTTTAGCACCACGTTTTACTAACCGTCCGTGTTATACGCTTATGTACTAGCTACGCCAATAGTTTATAGGGATGAGGAAGGTTATATTTAGAGGAAGTGTACCCGTATTTTCGTGAAGGGAGATTGGAAAACAAATTTTGCAAGGACCCCGCTCGGTACACATGACCAAGATTCGAACGTCAATCTCCCTGTCATTGGCAGTCTAGTCTACTTTGAGAGTGATGCCTTAGACCCTGTTGCCACCAAAAGAGGTTGCCATCTTTATTAAAAAAATACACGATACATACGTAGCCAATATTACATTTTAACACTATGTGATGTAAATTGAATTATTATTGTTTGTAGATTTGAAACGCCGAATATTACAGATAAATTTTACTAAGATTGACAAAACAAGCACCAGGGGGCACTTGGAATAAATGTTAAGCACATCTTATCTGGTTTAATGGTGTCCTTATAGGTCTGGGATCAAACTCCAACAGGATATACTGAAAATAAGACTTCATATTCTACCTATTGGAGCTGACAAATTAAAGAAAACATTACAAATTATGTCTTTGCTATGAAACAGCTTTATTGTATTAATTCAAACCAATACCAAATATTTAAAATTTTTGCCCCCATCCCTCCTATTTCGGTCAAGTAGGCCTATAGTAACATATTTAATTTAAAGTTTAAGTAATTATTTTATTCATTTGTTTTCATAGGTCCTAATTATTTTCCAAGAAAAATTTATAATTCTGTTTATCACTGAATATATATTTTTTTATAAATAAATATATAGATTTTAGTCTCTTTTTCCCACATTGATTAATAACAATATATTCATCTTCGCCTTTCATCTATATTACCCACACACACACACACATATTCCAAAATAATGTAGACTTATTCAAATTTTATTGTAATGCCATTTTATCTCATACCAAACAAATGTTTGTCGAATTTATATCATTATAACGTGTTTTTAATGTGTAAAATACATTTATAAATGTGTAGTCCTCTTAATGAGCTTTACGTTTTTGAATCATGGTGATGTAAATTTTTTTCTTCCGAGATTTAAGTTTTTATTATTAGCAGGAAAGAAAGGTTTCAAATAACGAATTCCATGTAATAAATGTGGCTTTTTATTTGAAGGTTCAAAAGTTTGTGTGTTAATTAAAAATAAAGAAAATTTTATCTTAATTATTTAAATTTTAAACCCACTATATTTTAATGGTCTGATTTAATAAAAGAATAGTTATATAACGTTAGTATTCAATATTTAAAAAATTAAATTAATTCTTTGGCTATTTGTTTATTCTAGTTTCGCTGGCTACTTGAAGTAATTGTTAAGATATTAAAGCTTAGAAATAGACCTATAAAAAAAATGGGAATCACTTGTACCTCACTTGCTTAGAGCTGGCTTATAACACGAGGTATTAAGGTTTCGAATAAAACAAAAAAAAGTCTCACCCCGATCGTTGGTTGTATAGTCTAACACAAGGTCCGTAAACTAACATGCCACGGGCAACATATGACTCTTCCGCAGTTATTATAGGCTATATAAAAAAACAAATTTAAAAGTTCATTTTTCGTTTTTTCAATTTAAGAGTTCTGATACCATTTTACTGTTTTTGCTAAGTGTTTGTAATCATCCCATTGTTTGTGGGATGTATTACTATGTAGTGTGAATGTCATTTATAATAATTATTAGTTTTATTTATTTTTAGCACCACGTCTTTCTACAATTTCGAGCTGCACGCATCTGTATTGTTGATTGACATCTGCTAAAAAATAAACTCTCTCTCTCTCTCTCTCTCTATATATATATATATATATATATATATATATATACTGGTTTCTGTTCTCATAGATGTGGTGACAGTAAGTAATATTGAGTTATATATTTCTAGTATTTCCAGTCTAGTATGTGTTCTCGCTGTGGGAAGGTGGCATTTTCTGGGGTAGAGTGGAAAACTTATCAATATTTTGAGGTTTTTCATGAAAAGGGGAACATTTTTTGTTATTGACATAAAATCCAAGAATTCATGTTTGATTTGTAAGCAAAGCATCACCCTTACAAAAGAAATACAATTTAAAAAAACACCACAAAATGAATCAAAATTGTTTGTATAGCAAATATACTGGATCTATTTGTCAAAACAAACTTAAGGAACAAAAATAAAACACAAATTACAGCAAAGTGTGTTTTTAAATGTTAAAGAAATTGGTGAAATGTAGCTGTTTAATATATATATATAAAGATATTAAATCAGTTTTCTGTAAGATAATTTTTCAAATACTGTATCCTTTACACTGAGCACGTTATGTTCCCTTAAAAAAAAAGCACTTTTTTTTTGTTTGTTTTGGGTTTGGAAAATACTATTTCTCAGTTATTTGAAGATCTAGGACAAGACGTTTAAGACCAGTTTCGATATAAATCAAAAGGTTTATTAGCGTTTTCGATGGCTAAATTATTCCAACCATCTAGTTGAATATATTTGTGGTGTGTATGAGAATTTGAATATAAACGAGTGCCAATGAAGACCATAGGAAGTGAGATAATTCTTTGTGTTGAAATCAACCTTAATAATTTTGATTGCTACAGAACAATACCATTCAGTAGGGCAGCAGGAAGCACTCATGATAATTGGGCTGAAAATAGGTTCATTGCAAGATTAAAATCAGAGCCACTGGCTTAAAAAGAAATGACCAACTTATTGTTTGGGAATGTCTCAGAACTTCAAAACATACATTGGGTCAAAGACCTTGCATTTATCGCAGCCCCTACAAACCATCTTAATATTTTAAATATGAAATGACAAGTATGAATTAAAGTGGTTTCAAAATTGTAAGATTTGATTCAATTTTATTAATAATTTATGAAAACTTCAATAAGATTGGTTATAATCACCACGCACCAAATAGGTTCCTCAATTCATTTTAATAAACATGTAAAGTCACCTATCAGCAAATAGCATGGCATATTTTCCTATTTTGAAATTGGTGTTTGCAAAGAGATGATCTAGCCAAATACTTTATTCTAACAATTTCTACTAAAATCCAATTTCAAGATGGGTTTTTTGAACATTTTAATTTTGTATCAGATTTTTAACTACTAAGTTAACCTTTCACTATTGCAGTTAAAAATATGAATGAAGATATTCTAATGAAACTAATACAACTAGAGTGTAGCTTAGATTTAAAATTTACTAAAACGATGATAGAGTATTAGAATACCTTATATATTATGAAAATTGAACTGGCAATGCTCTGTAGTAATGGTAATTATTGTAAGTATATGTTTGTGTGTATGAAACTTTTTTTTTTGTAATTAAACGAAATTAAGCTTCGCAATAAATTGAAATGTGAATGTGACTGTGACTGAAGTGAATATATTAATATCGTATCGCCAAAGAAACTGATAGGAAATATTGACAAATTAGTTAAGTAGGAAATATATAAAAAAATATCCTGAGCATGAGTGGGAATGAGTAAATAAGATTTTACTGTATATTTAACTTTTAATTTTAATGTGTTTCTAATTTTAAATAACAAAAATACCTAGAACTACTTCAGAGAGTGCTATGATTTTCTTTAAACTTAAATATATAACTATGAGAATAAATACATTATTCAAACAAATAATGATTCAATAATTCTGAGGTTAGTATTTACATCAGTAAAATGTACGTTTCTAAATAATGTATTAATTTAAACTGTGATCACCATGACATACATAATTGAGGTGTTTGTTTATTTTAACATTGTAATGTTGGTAATTGCGGGTGACAGAACTTGTATAGCAAAACGTGTTTTGATGAGTGAGTAAACAATGAAACACAAGTGCTGACAACCCAAAACAGCTCGTCAGCATTCCTCTTAGCAATCAGGCCAAATTTCAGTATATTTAGTACTATCTTTCGGGCTAACAGAGCTGAAAATTTAACAACGGTCCTAAAGGGGTCACTCCGCCCGTTTTTTGGAGTTGCGCAGGTTAGAACGCCACATCATCGAGTACGTGTGCTGGAGGGCTATCATCGTGACCGGGTACTGGGGTTCTTAACCGTGTAGGATCACCTAGAGTGTCAGTCAGGTCCATTTTTAAGAATTCCTTACTATACTTAGTTTTTTCAGGAGCATCTAAGTAGTATTTTATATATTTTTAGTAATTTCTTAATAACATCAAATTTTGTAGTAGTGCAAAGTATTACAATAAATCAAAGCCGTCTATAAATTACGAACCCACACGCATATATCCCGTCAACCCCCCCCCACCCCTTGGTCGCAACCCATCGTGAGAGTATAGGGCCCACAAGGGTGGAGCTGACAAAACATTAAATTATTTAGAAGAAAGATAATTAAACAACTAGGGATGGTGGAGTATATACACTTATTGGTGGGAACGCGGATTAAACGAGAGGATTACCTAGTATAGTTTGATGGTGGCTGAAAGAGTAGAGGTGCACTGAGCGTGTTTTCTCCTTTCCCACTCTCNGTCGCAACCCATCCTGAGAGTATAGGGCCCACAAGGGTGGAGCTGACAAAACATTAAATTATTTAGAAGAAAGATAATTAAACAACTAGGGATGGTGGAGTATATACACTTATTGGTGGGAACGCGGATTAAACGAGAGGATTACCTAGTATAGTTTGATGGTGGCTGAAAGAGTAGAGGTGCACTGAGCGTGTTTTCTCCTTTCCCACTCTCCTTTTATGCAAATTCGAGTACACTTTCTTAAAATTCTACCTTCCTCAACCTTATTTATATTTTTATTTGGTACCGCGTCTTACTATTCGTTCGGGTTATATGCTTAAGTACTAATTACGCTAATGGATTAGGATTTGGGAAGGTTGAATATAGAGGAAGTGAAACCACATTTGCGTGGAGGGAGAGTGGAAAACCATTTAGGATGCGCCACCCCCATTTCACCCGAGTGAGAGTCAAACCTCAATTTCCCCATCCTCGGCAGTCTAGCTCAACACGAAACTAGCGTGCTAGATAACTACGCCCCCAAGGCGGGTAAGATAATGATGAATAAGGAGATTGTTATTAATAAAAGACTGGGGGTTAACTTTCTAAAACACCTGTGTTCAAAACACAACTGAAACACAGTATGGGTTGACATAATGACCTACTCTAACATCTTAAATTATTCATATCTTTTTTTATGGCTGCAAAACCTTTCTCCTTGAAGAAGAGGTTGTACTAAAACTAAAAACATTCCTACTAAATTTAACAAAATTGACATTGTTTATGATGGTGCCATGGTATAAAAAATATAATGGAATATAGCTAAGGTAAGAACTGTAGACGCTATCAAGCGTCTCAGGAACATTTCTCAAGTCCACAAGATGAGGTCGTTCGAATGAAAATCACGTCATTTTTCGAAGGGATTTAAAGAGGTAAAGGAGGGCGGTAGGAGGGTAGCCCCACGGAAAACTTGGTTGTGATGAAGTTGGTGGTTCGAGTAGAAAACGTCTGCTATAGTGGGTCACAGCTCTAAGTAAGGCAGTAGACTTGCACTTGTTACGTAACCCTCTGAAGGTTATATTAGTCGGAACTACGAGAAAAGAGGGTTCTTCATCCTAAATTCTGAACACGGAGTATCCCTTCCCACAATCCCTATACACAAGAGACACACACACACACACACACACACATTTCACCGCCGGATTCCTGCAGAAGAGTTCTTCTAGCCTCAACATGACAAAACTTGGTTCTCCCCTCCTACTCTTTGCCCTCTTTTTTTTTCTTTTACCGGTTATAACTTTCCTCCATTCAGAATACGCCTTTTAGCTTCTTGCCCATCTGTCTCACCTGATTTCAACACGTCCAACACATTTGTTCACTCTACAGCCGCAAAACTCAACAAGTCGTTTTTCTCCTCCCTTTGTATACCATTTTCCACCATTTTTTTTACACCTTATCTCCTTAGGTTTCTCTCTCTATTATCTTCGTCAAGACCCCGTGTTTTGTATGTCTTACTTGAGTACAGCCATAAAACATTCTTGCACGTAGTCACCTCAAACTAAAACGAAAGTTCAAACATTCAAAGAAAAATAGTTGGTAGTTATTGCAGATACTGGTGTGGGTTTTATAGAAAAGTGCCTTTAAAAATATAATATTATAATCCGAACTAGAACTGTTAAATTGTAGGTTCTCATTATTCTGTATACAAATTATCTATGAGATAATCTATCTCCCCATTTAGTAAAGACATAGATTCAAGATTATTATGTTATGTGGTTTTAGCTTAGTAGTACTTACTGCGTTTCTGTTACTTTATTTTCAACGTAATGACTAAAATATACTTTATATGAATGATATGCATGATCTGTTTGCTGAAAAATCCAAACATATTTTGACAATATTTAATAATAATAATTTTAATAGATCAAAATTGCCAAATTTATCTTTTTTTTTCTAGCACCACATTTTACTGCCCGTTCGGGTTATACGCTAATGTACTTATTACTCTAATAGTTTTATATATATACATATATATATATATATATATATATATATACACAACCCGCCTCATTCCTAAAACTATTGTTATATATAGGGAGTTAACCTGTATTTGCGTGGAGGAAGGTCTGATTTTTTTTAAACTCAATAAACCCGACTAGGATTCGAACACCGTTCTTCCTGTCAGTGGCAGTCTAGTTTATTGCAAGAGTAAAGCCTTAGATCATGTGGGAACCGAGCATGTAACTTTATAGTTAATAATTTTATTTAAATGTAAGTATTACTCGTTGATATTCTTTAATAATACATTTTTCGTCATGGCATGTAGCTTATAAATTAATAATACTGTATTTGCATGGAGAGAACAATTTAATTTCCCTCATACATCTTGCACATGTATCATAAATTTAATTTACTATCTAATTATCTTTTTAAAATATACATATATACACATTTAAATTGTGTAAAAAGTATTTAGTTAAAGTCTTTACACTGTAATAAGATTCAGTTTGAAATATTGATAAATAGGAACAACATTATATACATGGGTGTAAACAACTCTGTACAAAACTATTATATTCATGGGAGTATTATAATTTTATTTTTTACTTTTTAACTTAATTTACTTTACAGTATTTCACACTACATAAAATTAATAAATTATAACTAGGTAGTAAAAACCTATTTAATGTAACGTTTTCGAATGGAAATGATGTATACAATTCATGTTTGGGAGTATTCTCTCGCATGCTTTTCTATTCATATACTAATCACTCTAAAACTGACCAAATATTACTGCTCAATCGTAACAAACTGATGGAGTTGACAAATAGTGTGACTTGCTGTTTTGACAATTTGTCTATTGAGGTTAGCTTTGTTCATGTTGTTTGATACCGACCGCCACCTTCCTCTTTGTGATACTACCCCCTCCACTACTCTCACCCACACACGGGAAATGACCCAGACCCATATCAATCAGAAACTAGATCTCAACCATCTCTCCTCCGCGTCATTCATCCGATCAATGATCTGGCCACGAATATGCTGTTATTTGCATGGTAACCTACAGTATAACTATTTGGGAGTAGTTCAAAATCTCCTCTTAGCTAACAGTAAAATAAAAAAAAAATGTTCCAACCCACCTCAGTTGCATAGTTAGCTAACGCAAAGGTCATGTTGAGCTCGACTGCTGAGGAGATCGAGGTTCGAATCTAAGTCGGGTGAACTGGGGGTGGTTTTTCCTAAATGGTTTTTCACTCTCCCTCCAAGCAAATGCGGATTCACTTTCACTAAATTCATACTTCATAATTCCTAATCAATTAGCGTAATTAGTACTTAAGCGTATAACCCTGGTGGATAGTAAGACGCGGTGCTAAATAAATAAATACATGTTCCAAACAATCAAATTATCTAGATATACACAATATTTAGGAGGATAGAAAAATTGTATTATGACTGTCTTAAGAAAATAGATTTAAAAGATATGAAAACCACATATGATGACTGAACCAACATTTAAAATATCATTTATCTTACAGCTTTATAACCATAGATCATATGAGAAGAATGATCGTTGGGAACATATGAATAGGTGTTGGACTTATGTGTTTTAGATTATTAATTTATTAGTTCTATTTGCACTCTACACCTCTCTTTTAACCATACCAAAGAACATGCAATAGGTTAATTATGTATAGGGTTGAAATGTAAAAATTAAAGGTTTATAAATAGCTATCTTTTTAAAAACTCTTGACCTCTCAGATAAATTTAATCTTATGGTGATAGCAGTATTAAAATTTGAGATTGTTTTATTTAAAATATCAATATAAAGTTCACTTTTATTAAATTAGTGCATTATGTTTATATATCCAACTTGATGTGTATATTTAAAAACGTTATTTTATCACTAGATCATTATCTTAATAATTTAATCTTAATGGTTTCAATTCCCGCCATGAATAAAATAATAAAAGCATATTGGGGGAAATTAGGGCGTGCCCTCTCACAATGATGAATTTATTATTAGAAGGTTGAGTTTTTCCTAGGATTAATATTATATGCAAGTCCTCTGCTGATATTAACCGTCATAAATTGCTCGTTAATACCACAATTTTTTTTAAAAAATGCAATAAACTTAAAGCATATTTTTGTCATAAAATTAATATATCTGGGAAATTTAAATTTATATTAGTGTTTATTCCTGAGATTGATTCTTACTGACGAAATTTTGGGTAATTTGTTCAAGGTATTTATTGTTTTCCAGCTTCCTACCAAGCGCTTTTCTGTGCAGATATTAAAGATTCATTTTATTTACTTATGTCAGAAAAATAATTTAGTTTTAGCATTTCAGGATACCAAAGTAATCATACAAATTCTTTGTTTTGTTGACAGAAGTCAAATAAAACAAAACATTATATAAACTCCATATTGCAATTAATTCTAGATACAATAAATAATATTTTTGCTCGCCTTACACATTTAGACTATACAATTTGCGTTACAGCTCTGTAGGAATAACAGCATTGCGTATATTTGTCGGCGTTTTTCTTTAGATGTAATCTATGAAAACATTTAGCAAATACAGTAGATGCAAAAAATATTTTTTTTAACTAGACAATTTTAAAAATTGCTTGTGACGACCTTATATATGTGACTCAAATATTTGGTGCTCTTTGAAAACCAAAATGTATCTACATGTAGCTTATTCTATTTAAAAAAAATCACTAAAATGAATACGAATAATGCATTTTTAAATCAATAGACAAGAAATTACGTAAAGTAAAACGCCAATCATCCTAATTGATTTGTGGTATAGTTGGTTAAGATAATCGATAATTCAGATGTTTGATTATGATGAAAAAATATTACTATCCACGAAAAACACTATTGTAATATAATATATTGCAGTATTATAAAAGTAATAAAGCTTGAACCCTTTTAAAACTGATTAAACATGAAAATGTATAACTGCAATTATAAATTGGATAGTGAAATACAGGACGTGGGATGACTTAGTGTGTTGAGGGGATTTGTTTAACGCGGGGTTTTGTTTAATGTATGTTCTGATAATAGGTACTTGGATAATTGGCATTTACTGTAAATTAGTGTATATATATATATGTTCATTCTGTAATTCATATTTAATCATTTATCTTTTATAGTATATTGAAATTACTATTCTCTTTTTTAGTTTAACATTTCGCTCAGAAATTTTGATTTGAATATCAAAGATCTATTAAACTACTCCATCTTGGCACGTAGTTCTGTAACCAAACAAATTTGGTTTTGATTTTCTATAAGTTTTACAACTTTCTAGAAAACTCTCATACATCACATCAATACCAAATTGTCAGCCATTTTATCCATCAAAGATATAAATTTATGCTAAGCTTTAAAACTTTCTAGGGGATTTTCTTGCTTCACATCGAAGTCAAACAGTGAGCCATTTTGCACATCAAATCTTAATTTATTGGCAAATTTAGATAAAAAAAAATTGTAATATTATTTGAATAGAAACGTACCACAGCCGTCTGCGATAAGGTTGTAATTAAAACTTATTTCAACGAATATCAAAAGACAGGCTCCAAATCATTGTAGCCACAGGAATGTAAAAATTTACAATCTTGTCTTACATGCTTGGAAGCATCACAATCGCAAGTAGCAGATAGTTGTATTATCGCGATATTAATAATTGATCGCTCATATGTAGTTAACTATTTACGCACGTCCATCACAGACTTCGCCTTAAACTATGAGCTAAGAATGACTTAGCACTAGACCACACCTGGATAGATCTGTGTTATAGCAAGGGCACGCTAGGCCGAAAATCTTGGGCTCGATTCCGGTATACAGATCTCATGTTTTAAATAGTTTAAGTTAATTATAGCATACTAATATCCACAATAATATAGTTCTACATTATTAATCTCTGGAAATTACTTAGATTTGCTGTAAAATATAAATAAACTTGATTAAGTAGATATCCTGAATTGAGTTTGAAAAGTAAATATATTTATTAGTTTATAATCAAAATACCTTTAAAAATGTTAAATATTATTTAAAAGTTTACGTAAAGTGTGTGGACTCACTAATTACCTTACAAATATATGTAAATTTAATCTAATGCCTAATATAAAATTATGCTCAACATATTCCTTTATTGTAAAACTTAGGACTAATAAATAAATAATTCACCATAAATAAGATAAAAATAAATCATTCATAACCAAGAATCAAATAGCCAATGCTATTATTTATGCTTTTAGTGAGGACTACTTCATATATATATATATATATATCATATTCTGAAAATTGAATAATGACACCTGGACACGGGTTTTATTCCCGTGTCCAGGTGTCATTTTTCAATTTTCAGAATTCATAACCAAGCTAACATATTAAAGCAAATAAATATTGTTTTTCTGATGAATTTAAATGATACTCTAAAAGTATTCTTTGTTTAATCAGTTGATAGGACTATTTTTTTATAATTGAATAAATATTCTAAATAGTGATGCATTTTATGTAAATTTTTATATGTAAATAATTTATATGCATTTGGACTATTCTACCCACAGTTAACTTAATCGTAATACTATTTGTATTCTAGACGATTATAATGCAGCCACATTTCCATTACATTTTATATATACATTTATATTTTTATTGTGTCTTGTTACGTAATTTTTTATATTTTTAAAACTCATCCAACAAAAATATGTACATATTTGGGGAATTTAAATTGCCATTACTATCCTTTTATTTTTAGTAGCTATGATAAAGGTGCCTGCCATTTATATTTGCTAACCAATTCTTCATGTTACACAATAAATTCACAAAATGGTAAGATTTTTTTTTTTAAATAAAAGATAACGTACTTGTTTTGCCCTTGCAATTATTGTGTCATAAGAACCGAAAAAAAATATGTATATCAGTGAGCAAATGTAAAACTACTTTTATACCAAGTTGAACATTTATTAATATTGTCCTTAAATTAAACATTCTCGTTTTTTAGCAGCACGCATTACTACTATTTCGGGTTATAGGGATTAGGAAGGTTTGATTTAGAAGAAGTGCACCCACATTTGAGTAGGGAGAGAGATAGAGTGGAAACCTATTTATGAAAAAACTCGGTGCACCCAACCAGAATTGATCCCCAATCTTCCTGTCTTTGGCAGTCTAGTATATTGTGATAGTAGCACCTTAGACCATGTGACAACCGAGGTATGTTTATAAATACTGATTATGCTTAAGTTTCTTAACAATTGGCCACGTGTTATATATTTTATTACATTCAGAAATAGTTTTTAATTAATTTTAAATGGTATACATAGTTTTTTTTATAAAAAAGTGAAATAAGACAAAATTTTACTGTTTTGCTTAAAACGTCTTTGTCAAAGACTCTACTTTTAAATAAAAAAGTCTTCTTGAAAAGAAGTTGGTAGATGATGTCCAAAGCGGTTCAAAGCACATGAAGTACAATGCACGCAGCTTTATCTCGTCCCGCAAGGTATGCATTGTGCTCGTCGCGACTCCCCTCCTGAAGGGGAAAAGGAAAAAAGGGGATCGGGGAGGGGGGTTGCGATCTTGTTGTGAGGACGCTAATGTCACTCGCTGTTGACTGCACCACCACCTTTAGAACTAAAACGACATGGACTTTTCACCAGCTTTTCACGAGGAAAGAATACGAAAGTCCGGAAGTCTATGCGAAGAATAAGGGGTTTAGTGAATGTTAGGGGAGAATATTTTTTGAATAG
>CABFWO010003631.1:14956-49697 GCA_902155825.1 Timema genevievae
GAGGCTTACACCACCTACATTTGGACATGTTAGAATCCCGCCCCCCTCTTTGCCGTGAGCGAAAAAAAAAGAGGGGGGGGGGGACATAATGGGCGTTACTGAGGGACAGGAAAGCAGGAACATGGTCAATCTGAACGCTTATAAAAACAAGGCCTTCCATCTATTCCAGGTGTTGACTCTCCCACGGTACCGCTCTCAAATCAATAAATGCGGAAAAAAAATATCTATTTTTTATATCAATACAATTTACATAAGTAGGCCTTGCCTCATTCTTTCTTCTGCAAACCTAACACGACATATTTCAAATGATAATTTATCATTTGATTTTAGTTTGAATATTTTTTGGCGTTTATTAACTCAAAATATTTTTATAAAAATATTTTAACTATGATTAAAATTAAATAGTTAAGAAATTGTTGAAGTGTTTACAATTTTTATAACATTCCTTTATTCATTCACTGTCAGTATTTTTTCTCGAATGTTGAAAATTCCAATTCCGATTTATGAAGCTCGCTTTCCTTATCATGTGCATTTTAATAAGTGTAATTAAACGAATTGGCCTTAGTTTTATTTAGATAGACTAATATAAAACCTATTAAAGGTAATGGCTTAAAATAAATATTTCCTAACAACTCTCAAAATTTAAATAAAATCTTTTAAATAACTATGTGTATACAGATCTTAAAGATATTTCGAGTCGAAATATATAATAAATTTGTTTGAAACTTCCCTTCCCTAAAATAGCGTTTTTATGAAATGAAGATTTTATAGAGCTATTTTCATTTTCAAGCTCAAACGCCCAGGCCAACAAAATATAGCTTAAAAGTTTAATACCTCCCTGATGGTGGCCAGCTTTGTTAATTCCATTTTATTCTCGAGAAAGAATAAATATTTGAGGACCGGTGTAGGATTGATAATTTCACGTAACAGTTAATCGATGCGATAACGATTAGTGTTTTTATTCCTATGTTATATAAATAGCGTGTTTTGTTTAAGCTACAATAAATAATTAACCATCTTTGTGTTTGCTACAAATGAAAGAGCTTAAAATTTAATCTATATATAATGAAGCATTCAAGATCTAGATTAAACGAACTCTTTATACATTTTAAGTACTATAGTACTATACATATTTTAAATATAGGTCATTAATGGTATTTTTCTATTCTTATGGAAGGCCGTACATAAAAAAGATTGTTTAACAATATGTATATTTATTTTACTTTGTTTGAAATACGTTTTAAAATGTTTAGTTTTTTTTATAAACGCGTTGATTAGACACATAGGTGAATATCCACAGTATTTTAGTCACCATAAATATACAATTATAGCTAAATTAAGCTATATAAATAGATACAGAATTTGTTATCAATAAAGTTTCAATTTGAAGTAAAAAACCATTAAACAATTTTATCTATTTAATTGTGTTTATGGTAAATATTGTTTGGAAACATTATAAGGTCACTAATAATTGCAATCGATCTAAGGCAATCTTTTTACATTCCCTTCTTATATTATCAAGATAGAACTATATCCAAATTCATCACAATTATTGGATAACCGTAAGTAGGATTTTCTTTTTAAAATGTAGTTATATATACACAATTAAGCAACAAAAGTATTTAATTATTTGAAAAATAGCTATCACTAATGGACTAATAATAGGCCTACATTGTACGTTTTGTACTAGGTTTACCACTGCGAATGCCACAATTTAAGTTATAAGTTCTTAAGGTGCAAATTAGTCAAATTGGTTATTTAATTTCTTGATAACGAGGATATTTCAATAAATAAGATAAAACTTTGTCACAATTTTTTTTAATGCGCCGCCTCTTACTACCCGTTAGGAATACATGCCTATGTACTAGTTAAGATAGTGGGCTAAGAGATGAGTAAGGTGAATTTAAAGTAAATATATCAGCATTTGTGTGGAGGTATTAATGGCGGGAAACCATTTTGGAAATACTAACTTCAATACCTCTGACCAAGATTCGAACACCGATCTCCTTGTCATCGCCAGTCCAGTCTATTGCAGGAGTGATGCCTTAGACCATGTGGCCACCAAAGCAAGTATGTGTCTTGTTACCTTATTTATTTAGTATTTATATATGTAGGCCTATATTTAAAATATATGTTTTGTAAGAACGATCCACTATCAAATTTCATTGCTATCACTATGACTGGTATAATCATTCAGACGCTCAAGATTTTAAATTAAAATGAGGTAAGCATGCTATCATAAACGTAATCAAGAAAATTTCCGTCATCCTTCATACTACCTTATCTCCATACATTTGACTACGATCCAATTTTAAAGATAACAGATCGCCGCCAACTTGCATCGAATGACTTTACGTGAAGTCTATACTCTTTTGAACGGCTTAAAGTTTCCAACTTGAGCTACACGTTCCACAAGAGCCGCACTCCAGAGAGCAGCCCTCCCCTCACCTCCTCCTATCTACCTTCCCTCGTCAAGTCCCTGGACGCTAATCCACTTGCAGAAGAAGAAGAAGAGTGCGCGACTCTTCGATTTCCAATCATCAGTACGGCGACACAAATAGTCCTCTTTCATCGTGCTTACTAACCTCCTACTTGCATGGCGGAGGAGTTGAACGAGAATGGAACAATGGGCTATCCAACCGTCTTCAGAGTAAAAAATAGGTTTGATTTCACCCCTAGGTAAAATTTAGCAACAAATCTACGCGTACCAGTTTTAAAAGAAAATTATTAATCCATATAATATTTAAGTATTTAGCTCATGTGCTTTGGTGAGTATCTGTGATTAATTTGTATTTGAATTAGATTAAAGCAATTATGTATATGACTATTGTTAGTATTTGACTCTCAAACTTTTGGCATTCACTTTTCCCCTTTCAGAGCCACAGCTGATCCAACACACACCTACCATTTCTTCATAAAATAAATAGTATGGAACCCCTCACGGACTTTCTCGCTCCATTGTTTAAAAATGGAGATATTTACTCATAACTCGTAATATATGTGAAACGAAATAACATACAAAAGCAAACCCAAGCAAATATTGCAATATAGGCCTACTTACACAATACATTTTATGACTGGTTTTAAATTTTATAATTTTATTTTTCGAGTCTTCATTTTTATTTTTGGATCAATAAAAAAGATCGATATTGGGTCTACAAGGGTCAACGCTCCACATTAAAATTTTGACTTCCGGTTAAAATTTTTGACATTTTATTAGGGGTTGCACATCTTATGGATATCGCATTGCTATTAAATTCCTCATTTATAAATTTTGACCAATAAAAAAGGTAAATATTAAAATATCGATTCTAAAATGATAGAGATAGATCATCGCTGTACAAACAAATTTCCTCTAAGAGATTAAAGGAAAAAGAACATCAACCTTTTTGAGAAACTTACTTATTAACTTACTCTGTGGGATAAGAGAATTATTGCGTTAAAAATTAAGTAGTACCTCTGTACAACCAAATAGAGTTGCTAATATCTCAGAAACTATTGGTTTTATAAATATATATTTTAAATATTAATTTATTTTTATTTTTAATAGTGCTACAATTTTGCAACTGAGTTTTTTTTATTATCTCAAGTAGTTGCGGAGATCCGGATATTTCAGCTTCTGTAAGGTAGCTTAAAATTCATTTTCATTGGAAAATAAAAATAGTCATTTTATTTATAATCTTAATCAAAATCGTGAAAGCCGATTTCGAAAAACTCTAATAATGGTGGAAAAGAGATGAATAAACTATTATTAATTTTAGGGCTAAACAAACACACAGACAGAGGGCATTGCAAGAAGCACTTTTTAAGGTTTGGAAGGGCGGGGGGGTGGGGGGGGGGACGGCATGAAAAGGCAACACGCATTAACATCCCAGCCAAGATTTTTTTTTACGGTCGTAATATTTTACCTTTAGGGTTCGAAAAGTTAAAAAATATTTATTTACATGTAGCTTGAAAATCATTGATTTTATAAAAATATGTTTCAAGTAAAAGATTTTAATTATAAATAAACCTAAATATATGCAATGATACTGTAAGTAATTTCATATCTCAAAGAGTTACGGAGATATGATAAAATATTAGAAATTACGAATCAGACTGGAACCCTTAAAGTAATTTTGACAAAAAAAATTTAGAGTAGCCATTTTGTTTGCAATATATTTTAATGCTTAAAAATTAAATTTAATCAAAATCTTTTCTTTTGGCTCTATGGAAAACTACCCTTAATTTTAGGGTTATATATCCAATTCAAAAAATCCCTCGGGCCAACCCTATGAAAACCCTAGATACCAAGTTTTAGCCCAATCAGTAAAATAGTTCTTGTCATAGGTACAGACAGACGGAAATAATTCAAAAACCACTTTTTAGTATTTGGGTGGTCATGAAACGTCTAAATTCATCAAAATCTCGAGTTCGATTTTTTTTCTCTACCTGTAAGATAGCGAGTGAGAAAGTAAAAATGTATTTGCATCGAGAAAATATACAATTATGAGCGCCATACAAAAGGTTGACAAACAGAGCATTTCCAAACACAAATTAACAAATATAATTCATATCTTCAAGAGGCTATCTGGGATATACATGAATATACAACATATAGATATAATTGACAGAACCATGATCTACATCATGTGTGCATTTGCCACTTATTTTAAATTGTGATATTTAACAAGATTTTATAAAGTGACTGATTATAATAGCAAAAGAATTACAATCTGTCTAATAGACAACACTCAGTCCTCCCGCCACTTTCTCACCACTTTGAAAGGAGTTACCACAATCTCACAAACAATATATCTATGTTTCAAATATGCTAATGGCATTCTTTACACAATGTCATTATTTAGGGAAAAATTTTATCTTTCAGTATTATTTGTCATCTCCCCTTTAAATATATAATTGTTTTATCAACAGTATAAAATTTGATACCAAACAAAATGTATGTGTGTTTCAGCATAAGGTTAAAAAAAATGGGATTTTGTAATAACATATTCACATTCATAAGATGCATAGATTATATTAAAACACAAATAAAAAGAAACTTTCAGAAAAAATTAAATCGATAAACAGCCTGGATTACCTTTATCACTCATATGCAATTGTTAGGAAAATAAAGTCTAGTAGATTTTGGTGGGCACGAGGAGGACTGTAATGCGAATGGGAGTTTATAGAACCTTGTTCAGGGTATTAACTTGCAAACCCAATGAGAAGAGACCACTGGGAGGACCTAGACGTAGATGGGAGGATAACATTAGAATCGAACTGAAAAATATAGGGTGTAATGAGTTGGACTGGATAGAGAGCTAGCTCAAAATAGGAATAAGGTGTAATGAGTTGGACTGGATAGAGAGCTAGCTCAAAATAGGAATAGGGTGTAATGAGTTGGACTGGATAGAGAGCTAGCTCAAAATAGGAATAAGGTGTAATGAGTTGGACTGGATAGAGAGCTAGCTCAAAATAGGAATAGGGTGTAATGAGTTGGACTGGATAGAGCTAGGTCAAGATATGAATAGGGTGTAATGAAGAGAAATGGATGGAACTAGCTCAAGATAGAAATAGGGTGCAACTAAGGGGACTGTATAAAGAGATAGCTCAATATAGGGATAGGTGACGTACTTTTTATGTGCGGCAATTAACTTTCGAGCTACTAATGCCAAAGGTAAATAATTAGATTGGGTTATTAAGAAACTAGTTCGAGATCATTATTGTTACTCTATATCATCTATTATAGTAATATTTCGATAGTCAATGATGCATTAATAAATACATTTAAACTGTAAATTTCTATAGCTAGACATATTTAAAAATTATATAATAACATAATGCGTAATTATTTTCAACAATGTTCATTAGAGCTTCCTCCATTTTCTTCTAGTCATGGGTCCATATAATCTAAACTGATTACATTATGGCTCTATCTTATAAGTTTTCAAACAAACTAAGCTTCCTTTAATTGTAAGTGTAAAGTACATTTCTGAGTAAATGTTGTTCGCCTCTAGCCCCATTTTATGCTGCTCTAACGTAGACAATAAATACAATCAAACTAAAAATTAATAAATTTATGTGACATATTTTAATGTTTGAAAGTCAATAAAATCCGCTTCAATGGCAGAATGGTCTAGGGCATCATTCATGCTAGACTGGCCTACTGATCACTGGGCTATCCTGGTTCGAATTTAGTTTGGGTCTACTGAGGATGTTTTTTCTTAAATATTTACTACCATCCCTCGATGCTAATGTGGATACGTTTCCTCTAAATTCCACCTACCACACTCCTATCACATCAGTTTAAATTAGTGGATATAGTGATGTACAAATTTCGCTCAAAAGCCAAGATTGGATAGATAGCAATTTGTCCAGAGATGTGCCTACCAATTTGGGGCAAAGCCCCCCCCCCACAGCCCCCCCTCCCCTCCACGTTTTGCTTTTGCAAATCGAAATGTTGCCGCGCAAATCACAATGTGATCAAATGCGACAATGCGACAGGTCAAATCGCTTATTTCTGCACAACTTTATATCAGAGAAGAGTATTATTTTAGGCATATAGAATTATATTGCACACTATAAATACTAAAGGAAACTACCCTATTAATATGTTTTCCATATTAATTATGAAAATTGACCTCATACGTAAGTAAA
The DNA here is from genome assembly GCA_902155825.1 of Timema genevievae. Lineage (NCBI taxonomy): Eukaryota > Metazoa > Arthropoda > Insecta > Phasmatodea > Timematidae > Timema > Timema genevievae. Next base: position 21,596 of record CABFWO010003631.1, read on the forward strand.
CTAATCTATTCGATAACGGAAGTGTTCATTACAGATTTCAATTTATGTCTTGTTTTAGAGTGAGTCAAAGCACACGAAAAAGGTGGGATCTCAGAATCCAACCACCAGTCGTACCTTCGACCAAGTTTTCCCGATGCCACGTACAAGGTAATTCTCGCATAGGTTGTGCGCGTAGTTGTTCATCCAATTAGTCCGTAACAATTAATAATGGTGTCGGTTTTATAATACACGTGCTGGTGATATGAAAGAAGGGTTTCGCGCGAAATCAGCTGAAACCAACCAAAGTTATTCCAGTGATTTTCTCAAGGAAGGAAAGTAATATGAACTAGTGAACGACGTGGAAGGGGTGAAGAAAGCCGCAAGGACTACAGGAAAGTAAAAAAGGTTTGATATCTTAACCATAAAGGAGACAAACTACAAAGACTAAAGGTGAAATAATATTTTATGTCTATAAGAATGACATTTTCGATATTTTACATTCAGTTTATTTAAATATTGGTCAAGGTAGTCGAAATCATATGTAAAACAGTCTAAAGTCAAAATATAAAAATATATCTAGAGATATTATAATTATATATTTGAATCTTAGTAAACCCTGTCAGAAGAAGTTAAGTAATCAAAACAGAGGCTCAGTTGTGAAATATATGTTTTTTTAATGAAATTAATGTTCAGGGGCAAGTAGATCTTATTGACTTGGAGACCTGTTTAGATGGATAATTTAAATTCATAATGTTTTTTTGAGATTCATCTCAGTAATTTTATGTTTCTACATCCTTTAAAAAACTAAAATTGCAGCTTAAGTTGCCTATAATTTAATATATTAATTATTTAGTTTCTTTGGAGCTCCAAGGGTGCCGCAGTATAACAATGGCTGTAATTTTTCATATCACATGATGAATTAACTTACAAACATTTGGAAAGAGTTGTCGATGGTCCATGGCAAGCCTCGTCATTCCCAAGGTCAAGGAAGTGTTGAGCGTGTGAACCAGGATGTAGAAAATATACTTACTTAGATAGAAGATAATTCAAACCAGTAGAATGGGGACTGATTTTTTATTAATTCTGAAAGAACAGTTCATTACTTAGTGGAATACAGCAAACACCATTCAAAGCAATTTTTGGAAGTAAATCTCATGTCAGCTTAAACTCTTCTGTGCTACCAAATAACCTGAATAGCTTAGTTTCAGACTAAGACCTTCTACATGCACTAAATACCGTTCACGAAGAGATTTACCAAACAAAATGACGAAGTGATAATTCTTATCAGGTTATTATTACAAATGTAATTCCAGTACAAGATGAACCAATATTATATACCTGTGAGCTGCACTATGAATATAGTAATACGTGAAACATATGTTTTCAATCAGTTCATGAAAAGTGTGTAGCGATATAAGAGAGCAATGTGTTGCATGAGTTGTAATAATAAGAAACAACAGAGAAAATGAAATCATCAAGAGAAAAGGAGTTTCCTAAACTGGCTATTGGAACAGAGAAAACTACACTCCCAAGCGCAGATAGAAGTAAAGTCGATGCAAAGAATATTCTGGAGATGGTTTTAGAAGTGACTGATGACGGCTATTACAAATTGGGTACTCTAAACGATACAATCAATGCTATTTTCTACAGAAATCAAATAAGTGATTTAAAGAATCATCTTTGAAAGCAGAGGACATTCCAAATAAATGAATAAGTCTCAAGTAAGCGAGCAGAAAATAACCGTGTACTGGTGGGCAGGGGTACATTTACTGTTCTTGCAAGCAGAAATATTTAGACAGAAATCTAAATGCAACGCAAATGGCATTAAATTTAATTCAATGTCTTTCGTGTACCAACAAATGAGATGTGAGTCTGATAAATATTTTTTCATATTTTCAGTTTTTGTTAATTTTTCATGATTAGCACTTAACATTTTTTATCATTTATAATTATTTTTTGTGCTATTAGCATTTAACATTTTTATCGTTTATAATTCTTTAGCTTTATCACATAGATATCATTATAATACTTCATATGATTTTAATTTACCAATTGTTATATAAGAGACACTTAATTTAGTAGTTTATTTTTTTAATAAAATTATAGGTTCTTCAATTAAATTAAATCAAACTGTAATATTTTATCAGTAATTTTTATTGACATTATGCTTTACATCATTGATTTAATCGCGATTTGCCCAAGGACGACTGGTTTGATCTATTTTCCTGAGCAATTCTCAAATTACCAAGATACAAGATTTTTCAGGCTAGGTTTTCTCTATCCAAATATACTTACTATTTGTAAACATCACGAGCTAGTTTTTGCAGTTTTAAAAATTAATGATAGGCATGGAAATACACGTATTTAAGTGTAGGCTACATTAATTAAATAGCAAGGCTGTTGTATTTGATTACTACAGTTATAGCTGCAACTAAATATAATATTCTTTAAATCTAAAATGAAACCTGTACACGGGAATTGAACGCAGGACCTCTGGCTTAATACGCCAGTTCTCTAACCACAGAGGTATCTAGGAGTCGTCCCGTTCCCAGGGTCATTCTTAACTCATATTTTAAGTCAGAGTCTATGATGGATGTGCAGAAATTGTCAGCAACATATAAGTTATCAATTAAGATCATGAGCTATCAGACGACGCAGCCACTATATATAGTCTGGTCAAACTAAGAAAAAATTCTGTTAACCTAAACAAAATTGCAAGAAAAGTTTTATGTTGATTTTCTGGTGTAAGCCTATAAGGTGTAAAGAATAACATACTTAAAGTTGGCCTAGATAGGCTGCTTGGAAGTAGCCCTAATGTGGCGTCAAAAAAAATAGCTGCCAATAGCAAATAAATGAGTGAATTGTATGCAATTTGTTGAAATTTAAAGTGAGCCTGGGTTAGACGACATTTTGCAGGAACTAGAGGGACTGTATACTTGCCTGGAGGCTAGTAAAGTTGATTTGTAAAATATATTGAAATTGAAATGTACTGAAGCGATTAGGAAAGGACTAAGTTTAAAGAAGAATACATTAAGCAATGGTTCAGAAACAAGTAAATTGTGGTTAGCCACCATTAAACGTTGAAACAGTCAGGGAACTCCTAGAAGCCGATCAAACAAGGTCGTGGGACATGCATCTCCACGCTATATCTGAGTGCTTGCCCAAATTTGCTGCTGCAACGCCCGCCAACTATCTAAAATCTGCGTATCTCTACTTAAAGAACATGAAGTTATTAGATACTCAACCTGGAGTGTATCATAGAGTAGAGAATGCATTCTGTATCATTAGGCGTAGTAATCACTACTGAGCTTGCCTTGGATCCAAACTTGATGATTGAGCAGACTCTTATGCGATCCATCAAGGGTACTGGTGGATTAACCAGAGCAAGTGGCATGACTGAACACCAAAGAGCCGTGTGGACCATGTTTGCTTCCATTTGTTCCTTGTACAATTACGCCATGCAAGACTTCACCAACAAAGCATACAAAACAAGTTAACAACTCAAGGAGGCGACTACCCCACGAATGGAGAGGGACAGGAAGGACTTAACAAAACTTGCCTCGAAACTTGGAGAATATTCTCCATTCTTGGAGGAGATGACCTTGAAAAACATCATCACAGGGATGTAAATGTTCAAGATCTTTTCAATGTAGGCAACATCATAGTTAAAGAAATGGAAGGACAAAATATTTTTGAATATTCATATAAGCATAAAAATAGAGTCAAGACATTAGCATCCACTCGAGGTATCAAGGTCAGTAAGGACCAAACCATTGATCAAGCTTTGTTGTTTCAGAGGTTGCTGGTCCTATCACAGTCAGGAAAGCTATGTCTAGATAATGTGGTGAAGTATAAACTTTCACTGTACCCACATTATTGTTTGATGCAAATTATCTTGTACAAAAGGCTGAGAAAGTGCAACTTCAGGAGGCCATACGAAACCATATCAAGTCATCTGATACTGCTTTACTTGAGTCCATTCCAAAGACCGATCGCTACGTTCTTGATGTAGGATCACTTCTACATCGGTTGAAATGGAAGGAAGTACCTACAGTTCAATTGCTGATGACTATTCGTGTTTCACATCAAATCACTATGGCAAGGCAATGGGTTTTTTATGGATACGATGGACGATCAAGTACAATACACATTTACGTTGAATAATCAATGTTTCAAACCATGTCAACATAAGAAAAGGAACACATTTTGTTGGAAAAATGCAATATTTCCTCTCAAATGAGAAGAATAAACAGGCCCTCATCTATCTCATCGCTGAACGCTTGCGGCAGAAAGGCTGTCATTTCATACACGCTGAAGGAGACGCAGACGTAAATATAGTGAAAGCAACCATTGAAATGTCATCTTACAGGTCTACAACACCCATCGGAGAAGACACAAACCTATTGGTATTGTTGCTGTATCACGCTGGAAATGACTGCAAGAATTTTTATTTTCGATCCAACAAAGACAAAGGGAAACTATATGTATACAACATCAAGGTTCTGAAACAGTTACTTGGTGAAGCTGTATGATCTGATTTGTTGTTTGCCCATGCGTTCTCTGGTTGCGACACTATATCAGAAATCTATGAGATCTGCAAGAAGTCTGTCTTTCAAAAAGTTGTTAGAGGCGATCCTGTTTTTCACAATTGTTCGAAAATCTTTTGTGCTCCAAACGCAGATCAAAATACTGTAGAGACCACTGGCTGCAAAGTAATGGTGTCCATGTTTAAGGGTAACCAGTTTTATTCTCAAATGTCACTACGTTACAACATTATTCGTAGGAAAATATCCACTGCAAATACATTTGTGAAGCCCGAAAGACTACCTCTAACACCGTCTGCCACAAAGCTTCACTCTCGGTGGGTCAACTTACAAGTCATGCAGTGGTTAGGCAAGAATGATGACATGGATCCAACTAAATGAGTGTAGATTATACAAGATGGAAAATTTCTTCCATTAATGATGGGCAATAGTCCTGTGCCGGACAAACTTCAAGTTATCCGATGCAATTGCTCTGCACGATCTAACACAATGCGATGCAGCTGAAATAAAAATTGGGCTTGAGTGCAACACAGCTTGTGCACAATGTAAATGTGGTAACTGTGAGAATATGACTCAACAGCCAGTTTCAGACGAGGAAAATATTGAGAACTATCTGTGAAGTTTCTATTAGGGCAAACTACATCCTTTTTTGATTATATGTTTAGTATAATGAGTAATTTTTTAAGGCAAACAAATGAGAATATTTTAATTGTAAGGTAAGTAATTAAAATTTTGTCATTTATTATTAAGTTTTCCGTGTAGTGCTCAAACCACTTCCGGTGGTCCGATTTTCACCAACTTTTCTTATTTTCTTGTACATACCACATACTAAATAAAAATCCTTAACATGTTGTCTTGCAATTTTTTGCGGTCATGTGACATATTTATCAGACTACTAGGCTATTTACTTCTACTGAAAATGCCACGCTTTTAAGAGCAAAGCCAACATTGGAACGCAACCGTATTAAATATGTCTAAAGATAGACTTTTATATAAGATATTATATTAAAAAGACTTGTTATAAAAGTGTATATAAAGCCTAAGAAAATATAACCCAAATGTTATATCTTACAAAATAAAGTATAAATTAAATTTACTAATTTGATGGAAGAGTTTACTTTCTCTTTTTATTTTTAAAGTTTTCTTTCGCATCATATTTTTTTAACTACTAGAATATGTTTCCTTATTAACACATATTTTTTAGAAGAGTTTTGAATCACAGACTAAAAGAAATGGACGCCATGAAACACCCGAGTCGAATTTATAATATTTAAGGATTTATTCCTCCACTCATTTTTTTTTCTTTGTTTATTTATTTTGTTTTTGAAAGTTGAGTAGTCCTTCAGGCCGTTCATTACACTTGAATGCTTTCCTTGATTGGAACCAGTGAAGTGAGCAAGATTTCAAAGTAGGACTCATCATTCATCCACTTTATGAAAAGAAAAATAAAGAAATAATTTTGACTTTTAAATATGAATGTGCAATATTGGAGAGATGAGTAAAACATTTAGAAATGTAGTATTATTTATATTTAAAAAAAACATATGTTCAGATAGAGTTTTTTAAAATTACAAAGTATTTGCTCTCGTTCAGGATACACGCAGGTTTACTCTACTGGGATTAAGAGGAGAAAGGTAGAGCTTAGAGGAAATGTACCCTAATTTGCTTGGAGAGAGAGAGAAAGGAAGAGAGTGGAAAAGCAGTTATGAAAAACGACCCTCAGTCCACCCGGCAGAAATTCTAACACTATTTAGGTGTGCATTCGATTCCTTAAGATATCTGTAACGAGCGTGAAGTAGGTAAATCAACTATAAATAATATACTTTGGTGGCCGCATGATCTAAGGCGTCACTCTTGCAAAAGACTAGACGAGAAGATTGGGGCTTAAATCCCGGTTAGATGTGCTGGTGGTGGTTTGTCCTAAATGGTTTTACATATTTTCATGAAAATGAGTGTTATTTCCTCTATAACTAAACCTTGTTCATACCCAACACATTAGCTTATTTAGTACATATGCTTATAGCCCGAACGTATGGTTGAACGTGGTTCTAACAAAAAAAAACTTTAAATAGTAAAATGTGTTTGTTTCGATTTTATTACTTTTCGATATTAATATTGTCTGATCTAGTATAGTGGACTACATGGACTAAGCTCACAAGTGTTGATCACGTGATCTATGCAGTCAGTTTCACAACTGACCTGAATTACTTTTGGGAAGTAACCAGTGCTCAAATCTCAGCCAGGTGTACAAGTGGTGGTTTCTACACACATAATTCATCATTCTGGTTAAACAATCCCCTAGGCACACGAATGTTAGTATGCTTCCTCTAAGCTATTTTTATCAAAACTTCTAGCTTGAATTAATAGATTAATAATTATGTTGAACATACTAATAAAATTAAACATCAGAGATTACAGTTAATGTGTTTCGGGGATTAACTAAGTCTCAAAATGATCTGTATCATAGTTTATTATTATTATTATTATTATTATTATTATTATTATTAGCACCGCTTCTTACTACCCGTTCGGGTTATAAGCACTTACGCTAATGTGCAATGGTAGGGTGATTGTGAGATTAACTGGAGGATCTACAGTTTAACGTGGGATCCGAACCACGGTGGAGGCCTGGCATTCCTCACATTCTCAAGTTGTGATTAATATACATCTTGTCAGAGGTGAAGGAAGGGTTTGGCAATCAGATAAATCTGTGCTGGTACCGAGGATTGAACCCCGGACTTCCAGCACAGAAGTCTGACACCTTATCCCTAGACCACCAGTTCACCTGTATGTATCATAGTTATACCAATAGATAGAATGAATAGTAAAACTATATTGTATTGATAGTTAAAATGTATAAATGTATTATCAGATTATACTAACTTATAAAAAAAGTGATAGTTTTAAAAGTTTTGTTTAAAAAATAGGCCTATGTCAAGTTTAAAAAAATAAAAATAAATATATATACTTATAAAATTGTAAATCAAAATTAAATGGAATATTTAATGGTCCTCCATTAACAATAGACTAGTAAACCCTTGCGAAACTGTCGCACATTCACCCTTCCCCTCGCCCCCTCCCCCAAAAAATAATGATTTAGTCTTTTGTTGGCTTGTTGAAATTAAATACTCAGCGAAGTGTATACACAAAATATCAAAGAGTTTATTTTCGGTAATTGATACAAAAACATTGTTAGATTTTTCTTTTAACTTGAATTTTAAACAAACAATATGTTTATACGTAAACTGAGTATGTTATGTCAGAAGTCGGTGAAAAATCCTTTCCACTAACACCTTATTATTCATCACTGTAGGCTTTGTATTAGTTGAGGAAAAGGGATGTTGACAACTGAAATAATATATTGGATTATAAACCATGAACATATCTAAACTTTTCTTTATAACCTACTAGGATGAAGTTCCCAAGCCTTGCTCAGGAGAAATAGTTTAGGGTAAAAATAGTGAAAAGTTTAAAAAGGATAAAAAGTAAATATAAACTTTTTATATAAAAAGAATATGTAAAAATGTTAAAAAGCGTAAAAGGGATTTAAATGGTAAAAAAGAAGGGAAAAGTATATTATTTTAGGGTAGAAAGGATGGAAAAGTGTAAAAGGGGGTAAAAATGGTACAAAGCAGCTATAACAATTATTTTTTAATTTACTACACTAAGGCTACTCCTTTTACCACGTTACCCTTTATGCATTTTTGGCCTTTTTAACCACTAACCCTTTTTACTTAATACCTTTTTGTTCAAAATTTGAGTAGATTTGATTTTTCTCTTTTTTCACAATTGACATATTTTAAATAAATTTCCCGGCTATGCTCGATAAAAATATTTTAAGATAAAAATGTTAAAAGGAACAAAAGGGGTAAAATGGGCAAAAATGACCAGTGAAAATAAAAATGGTATAGAGGTTAAAAGGAGTAAAAACCACACAGAAAAGTAGTGATCTAAATTAGTTATATCAATTACGAGCTCTTCAATTTCCCGGATCTAAGTTTTGAAATTCTGTATGTTCAGAAGTCATTCGACTTTCAGGGATTATTTATTGACTTACGTGTCGAACTTCTATTTTACTGTATATCACATCAAAAAGTGTTTTTATACTAATTTTAGGAATCTTGTGGGAACCCCCTCCCCCAATTAATTAATCTTTATTTTAAATTTTATGATTAGACCTTAATTGATGCTTGATTTGTTCATATACACGCCTGACAAATTTCAACTTTCCATCACATTGAAAAGTAATTCTTTATTTTAGTTTTGAGAATTTTGCAAACCCAGATTTCACCAGTCCCCTTTCTAAATAAAACATAAGACAAAAGTTTGTTTTCCCCCTAATTATCCTCACTTTTTGGGTTCTTGTTCACATTAAACGTAAAAAAATATAATAATCTAGAGATACATTTTAATCATAGTCCCAATACTTTCTCTTTATATGAGGGAGTAAAAATATGTCAATTCCTTTCAATAACCAACAAATTATAGTGAATTTGTCAATTGAGATATTTATAAATATTCACTTGAGCTCGCATCATAATTCCTATATTTTAACTTTTTCTTCTCTTTGATCAAATTATTTTTCTAAGTTATATTTTAACTCACCTGTCAACCTCACTAAATGATAGGAAAGAAAAGTTATTTTAGTAACATGTAGCTACCAAGTGTTATTAATTTGTCGATATTTTATGGATGGAAGATAGGTTATTTAAAATATATCCAATTATGTATTCAATATTTTACATCTTTTCATTTTTTGCACATATACTTGAAGGGATATTAAGGCATAGTGCTAAAAAAAGCATAATACAATACATTTGTGCTGTAGATATCATAATTTGTATATTAGGTACTTTAATAAGCCAATAAAGTAATTCCTTGCTAATCATAACCAATTTGGTGAATGTTTTATTAATTATGGAGAATTATAACTGAAAACCTAAAACTTCTAGATAATTAAAATATGTTCATCCAGATTAAAAAATTTAGTGGTAAATTCATACCTAACCTTTTACCTGATTGGTTTTCTTTTATAAATATTACAATTATACCTTTTGGCTAAGGAACGCTAAAAAAATGCTCTCTTAAGATTCATATTTTTTAAAGAAAGTTTTAAATATGCTACAGTTTTTTTTATTTTACGTGTCTAAGCCAATTTTGTTTTTAGAAAACAATGAAAATAAAGAATCCTACAAGCTCTCCTTTGAAACATTGGATTGCGCAAGGGAAAAAAATAGCAATAAAGAGAATTTAACGTAGCAAAGAAAACGTCTATTCCTTCGGTGGATTCTTAGTGGTATTCACTCTTATGAATCTCCAAATTAACTAGAACGCCCGTGGGTGCGTAAACAAACTGTAGCAACTTTCTTCACAACAACGATCCAGAAATTCAAAATTGCTCAACTTAATAATGTATTACTACAAGAACTAATTCATTCTTGTATTTCCATTTAAATGCCTTTTTTTAAGTACATCAAACTATTCTATTTTACATCTAACCAATCATGATGCCCCGAGAAGATTGAATTAAGCTAATGATGGCGAAAATAAATTGAATTCTAAAAATAAAATATGAACAACGTGATTGTAAACAGATTGTTTAAAATGTTTGAGCATTATTTTACCAAAAAAATATATTATTTTAGTATAAATATATAGGTGCTGTTATCCATAACTATGCACACATTAACTTCCTAGCATTTTTTTAAAAAAGTAAATAATTTTGGTCATCCAGGGTTTGAACTTGAAAAATGATCAATTATTTGTAGCCTTATTTTTAAATGATAATATTTTTCATTATTTTTTTCTATGTCTTGCTAACCGTCAGGCTGTGTCTAATTACACTAATGGGTTAGGGATAAGAAAGGTTGGAAAAAAGTATATATGGCCACATTTTCGTGTGAGGTTAGGGGAAAAAAATCATTAGTAAGAAGCACCTTACCTGCTTCTGTGGCCCCATGGTCTAGCATGCTACTCTTGTCTTAGACTAGGCTTCTGAAGAGGGGGAGATTAGGGTTCAATCCCCATTGGGTGGACTGAAATTGGCTTATTCTAAATGGTTTTCTACTTACCCACCACGTAAATGTGGGTGCATTACCTCTAAATTAAACCTTACTAAACCCTAACCCATTAGTGTAATTAGTACATAGGCGTATAAACCGGAAAGGTAGTAAGACATTTGTGCTAAAAAAATATACAAATCATTCCATCCTTGATAAACCGTACTAGATGAGGCTGACACCTTTGTCTATGTGCCCACCAATAAATATATATTTTATTACAATGAATGGAATATTGTTTAACGGATTAGAATATAATTTTGTTAATTTGTTATAATCATATCAGATGTAGATTATGAATAGGTTCCAGACAGAGAAGACATGTCAAGGCTTTTATATTTTTAGCAAGAAGATATTGTTTATAATGCATAATATAATATTTAAGTCCCTGTTTTATATAAATTATGGAAATAATTAAAATATATTTACATATAATTTAAACTACTTTTTGTGTGAGTCATTAAAGATTTGGTAGTAATTTATTGTGTAGTATTATTCTTACGTATTCTAAGGCTTGGCTGTCAATAGTAAAAATACTTACGGATAAATAGACTTATACTCAATATATGAAGAAAAACCTTCACACCCACGATAGTATCTAGAATTCAATTTTTGGGCAGGTAGGTGGAGGTGTGTGTATAAGGTTGCGGGGAGAATGTTGTAAAGGTGTATAAGACTGGGAAGGATGGGGGTGGGTAAAAGCATTCACTCACATATTTCACAATATTAGAATAAAATGGGGGCTTGTGTTTACTAAATGAACAAGCCCAGTCAATAAATTTAGATTATGTTTGAGGCAAAGGCAATTTCAACCCTCAGCCAAAACACAATACTTCAAAGAGTTTGATTACTCAAGTCGATAATTAACGTTGCATGTAGCACACACACATATATATACATATATATAATAATTCAACACACATATATATAATGTATTGATATATTTTGTTATTAATACTGTGTATACTGTGGACATCAGTGGTCTTGAGGTAAAGCTCTCCCCTCAATACCCGATGTTCGTGCGTTCAATCCCAGCTAAGGTCAATGGTTTTTTTTCTTTAGAGATAAGAATCCATGGCACATCTTCCCTCGAAGGAGAAGTATAAAACTGTCTGTCCCTTGTCAGTTATGGCATGTAAAAGAACCCTGGAAGGGATGTAAAAATACGTTTCCCAGAAAAATTGGTACACCCTTTCTAAATCGCTCATAGAAATTATCGTGTGCTTATATAATGATTTTATTCAGAAAGTGCACATTCAATACCATAAATAGATAAATCCTGTATATAATCTGAACGGGTGGTATAACGTGGTGCTTTATAAACATTTTTTGTAATCCTTTCAAACCTAATCTGATCATGTACATTAAAATACTATTAAAGTTTAAAGGTATAAGACTATACATTTATAAGTTTCTGATTTTAGAGCACCGCTATTTATTTCTATGTATTATTACCATACCTATCCTAGCCCTTATAAATATGAGGAATGTAATCTATACGTTTTTGTTACCCTTCAAAAAATTGACTTTTTTTTTTTGCTATAATAAAATCCTTTGTTTGGTTTAATGTTTACTTTTTAAAATTTTAAATGTAATTAGAGTTGGTTATAGTTTGAAATAGTTTTATATAAATCATTTATATAACGTTTTAGGCCCAATCGGTTTAACTCTACTAATTACGTTTGTTAACGTAAAAACGGAGAGATGATTTTCCAGTAATAATAATTTAGGAATCGTTGACATGTATTTTCCATTTCTCGTAAATTTTTATTGATAATTTTAAATATCACAATACTTTATCCAAAAATCAAATTTTTATTTCGAAATTACTATATCTATTTTGCTACTAAGCATGTAAATATAACTAAGCCAAAATAATCCGATAGTATTTAAACTCAATTTTAAAATCACATATGATTATTCAACTTTTTGATTAAATATTTTATTTTACTAAATATATGTGTGACTAACAACTTACTTATGTAGGAATAAAAATATGGCGTCCTTAATTTTTTTACCATCGGGAATTTTTAATTTCAAGATTTTCACAACTTCCACAAACTTCTGTCCACGCTGCACAGGTAATAAATTTAAAGTCACATTTTACTAATTATTAGTGTAATTTTGTATTAAATACTATTCAAAATATAACCAAAATTACAACTGGCACTGAGAATATGTTTACACAATCGTATACAATTGTTTTAACTCTATTGACTAATATTTTTAAACTGACTTATTTGAATACGCCAATCATCCGAAGTAAAGGAATGGTCCTTTAAAGTTTAACTTCCATTATTTATTGGGTAAATCTGTATCCAATGCTATAACTTTATGGATATGTGTATTTATTTAAATTTAAAAAAAATGTGAAATCAAGGGAAATAAATGTAATTATATTAGAGTTTCAGAATAGTAACACTCGAGCCAACTATTTGTTTTAAAAGTGAACCATTATTGTTTGAACTAGACTATCCACAAATTGGCTTTCATATCTAATATATTTTAAATGTATTTAAAACATGTTAAGAGTGTATTTGGTATTTTATATTAGCCTTGAAATCCAAAACCTCACAGACACATAATCTACACATATTAACACTTATACCAACCAATTTTAATAAACATCCTTACATACAATTATGAAAATATTCATTAGTTTGTTTGTCCCTTTACGAAAATAGAATTTATGAAAGAAAATGTTTCTGTAAACAATAATATTATAACCATTTCACAAACATGCATTTAGGGGTGGTATTTTTATTGCATCAATTCAAATGAAAAAAAAAGTTTAAATACTTTTTATCATTACTATTTGGCGTTACAGGGCTAATCATCATAGCCAACAATTCCCATCAGGGATTATGAGTAGCTCCCTCCAATAGATAATCCCTCTACTTGTTTCCACGTTAAAAAATACAGCAAATCCTAAAAGCGCACACATTCGTTCATTCATCAGTCGTGAACTAAAATGTTTTGGCTTAGTCAACCATTAGTTGATTGCACATTTACGTGTGGCAAAAAAAACAGAAAGAAAAAAATAATTTTAAAATTTGGAACAGGTATTTTTATGTATGGAGAGGAGGAAGAGGATTATTTTAATCCCTCCTCAATAATTTCGTTTATCTTTCAAATAAAATATACATGAAAAGCACATTAAGTAATGGATTACAAAATATGGTAAATTAACTGTTGATAAAAATGAACGGAGAATAGATAATTTTATTTAATAAAGTGGTGAATATTATATGTGAACGACCAAATTGTTATTATTAATTAGATAAAATATGGCACCGATCAAATGAGAAAGTATCATCATATAATAAATGTTCAAACTTAAAATTGGTTCCGAGAAATTAATACTATTTTGTTGTTAATATAAGTAAAAATATACAATAAAGTATTTTTAATGTATATATAATATACACACCTAATATTAATTAAAAATATATTACTTAGTTGCCATATCTAATTATCTCTTGTAGGCAAACTAAAACATTCGTAGTTCATTAAACTAGACTGAAATGAAGCTTAAAATAAAGAAATTTTTACTAAAATATGTTTAATGCCTTATACGTTACCTACGAAAGCTTTAGTGGTTTATTAAAAGCTATAATTATGTATTAAATAAAATAAAACCCATTAATATTTAGAAATAATTCCATAAAACTAAATTCTAAGACATTTTAACCGTATTTGGGATTTTCAAATTCTCAAATTTAAAAAAAAAATCATGTAAAAAGGACACTACATCAAATAAAATCAAACGCATACTTGTCTCACCTTTCTGGGCAGTGGACCCGAAGAATGTATTCAATTTTCCACAAGAATGGAGTATTTTGGTTTATCTTCGCTAAACTGTTATTAAAAGAATATAATGAAATTTCTACATGAGACTTAATATATATAGTGGATTGTTTTAGTACATCAACCTTAACGAATTAAATTCCTTAATATTTGCTTTTCCTAAAGTTTGTTTTAACAATGTCTACCAACTCACACTTAAGTCAATATTTAAGTTAGTCTATGGAACATTTTTACACGTTTTCTTTCTAAAATAGATATTATTAGCTATCTACGAATAATACCTACGATTAGTTAACTACAAATATAGTTTAGAATGATCAGGCTTAGCTATAAGAAACACATCAAATAAAACTAGAGACGAGATTAACTATTTACAACTGCCAAGGAAGGAAAATAATTTTTTTTTTATCAAACCACCTAAACTAAACATCTATTGGTAAACTTCGCGTCGCTCTCCTGAAAGCTTACGGGTGAAGGTTATCTCTCGCTAAACGAGAAAGGTTATGTCCTTGCGTTCCCTACGCTTGGTCGTCAGCGAGAACTATGAAACGGCGCGTACCAAGGAGCGGAAAACACTGAATACGACGCGACGGAACGCATCGATTTTAACCCCCCCGAGGTTAGCCCGCCACGAGACGGACCAAGCGTACCAAACGGAATGCTCATGCGCGATGAATCCCTTCCCTAGGAATCCCCCCTTCCCCCAACAGACACTCGCACAGGTAAAAAGAACCAGTTTGTATACGGACCAATTGGCCAGAGTGAAGTTTCCCGAACCCTTTGCGGTGTTATCATATCAAGTTTAATGAGTGAGCTACTAGCATATATATAATTTTACCCTAACAGGTAACAGTAATATCTTGACTCATTACATCTTGAACAGCTATCCTAAACTTCACCATAGTGTTCACAAGTGAAGTAAGCTTTCTACCCCTCAGGTTAAAACGAAGGGTATATACATACGATAAAATATATATTAAGCTGCCTCGGTGTCCACGTGGTCTAACGCGCTACTTTCGTAGTGGACTAGACTGCCGATGACAGGGAGATCGAGGTTCAAATTTCTGTCGGGTGTACCGAGGATGTTTTTTTTTACAAAATAGTTTTCCACTCTGCCTCCACGCAAATGTGGGTAAACTTTATCTAAAAGTAGCCTTCCTAATCCCTAAATCCCATTAGCGTAATTAGCACATAAGAGTATAACCTGAACCGGTAGTAAGACTCGGCGCTAATAATTATATTTATTAATTAAGTTAACCTTTAGAGTCAGACTAGAATAATTAAATGCTACTCACAATTATCATATAAATCAAATATAGTGTGTGTTTGTCTGCTTGTGAGCATCTTTAAACGTAAAAACCCCCAAACATAGTAACATGTAATGTTGAATTTCAGTATACATTCCTGGAGAAATCTTAACATGAGTATTTTTACTTTCTCGCTATCTTACAGATAGAGAAAGTATTATGGTCGCAAAAAAAAATTGAACTCAAAATGTTGATGAATCTCGACATTTCATGACCCCCCGAATCAGAAACAGTTATTTTTGAATTTCCGTCTATCTGTTTGTACCTCCGACTAGATCCTAAACTATTTTACTGATTGGGCTAAAACTTGGTATATAAAGTTTTCATAGGGTTTCCTTAAGGGGTTTTTGGAATTGGATATATAACCCTAAAATTAAGGGTAGTTTACTGAATGCCAAAAAAAAAGAAAAAGTCGCTTTTCTTAGAATAGGTTAAAACTATTTTGATTAAATTTCATTTCAAAACATTTATAAATATTCTAAATAAAATGGCTACTCTCAATATTTCGGCAAAATTACTTTAAGGTCTGAGGCCTAAATTCTCACTTTTTTCCATATCTCCGAAACTATTTTTGATATGAAAAAATAATCATTGTAAATATGTAGATCTATTTATAATACAAATATTCTATTCACAAAAAATTATTATAAAACCAATAACTTTCAGGCTATACGAATATATATATATAAATATTAATTTTTCGTGAACTAAAGGTAAAGTATTACGACCGTAAAAAATATATAACCTGAAATGTTTATGGATGTAGATGTCTCATGACCCCCCTAACCCCAAAAAGTGGTCTTTGAAATGCCGTCTGTCTGTGTGCCTTCTTAACCCCAAAATTTATAATAATTTAGTAAAAATCGAAAAGAGAAACAATTGATTTTCTCAAAATCGGCTCAAACGATTTTGATTAAAATTCGTATCTATGCGTTGATTAAGATTATAAATAATCTGGCTATTTTCATTTTCCCATGAAAATGACTTTTAGCGTACTTTACAGAAGTGGAAATTTTCGTACGCCCACAACTATTTGAGATACTAAATATATTATCGCTGCAAAATTGTAGTATTATTAAAAATAAAAAACTTTTATATGAAATATATTTTTATAAAACCAACAATTTCTGAGATAATGGCAAATATTTTGATACAATTTTATGAGCTTTAGTTGTAAAGAGTTTTAACGCAATAATTATCTAATGCCATAGAGTAAGAAATGAGTAAGTCTCTCAAAAAGTGTATGTTCTCTTTCTTTCAACCTCTTAGGAGAAATGTTTATACAAAAATGATCTATCTCTATCATTTTAGATTTAATAGTCCTTATTTACCTATTTTATTGGTCAAAATTTATAAATAAGGAATTTAATTGCAATGAAATAGCCATAGATGTTCAACCCCTAATAGAATGTCTAAAATTTTAAGCCGGAAGTCGACATTTTAAAACGAAGTGTTAACCCTTGGGAACCCAATATCAATATTTTTACTTTGTCGTTACCTTACAGTTTTGTGATCGTCAAAAAAATGGAACTCGACATTTTTATGGATGTCGACGTCTCTTGACCCCCTCAAAACCTAAAAAGTGGTTTTTGCAACGACATCTGTCTAGCCATAAAATTAATAGCAGTTTACTAAAGTTTGAAAAGAGAAAAAAATCCATTTTCTTAAAATCATCTATAACGATTCTATATCTCTCATTTTATACTAAATAGTCAATAATTACCTATTTAATAGGAATTAAATAGCCAAAATTATTATTTATGCTATTAGTGGGAATAACACCAGAATACCTATTTAATGGTAAAAATTTATAAAAGAGAAATTTAATATCAATGCAATAACCATAAGATAGTCCCTAGTAATATGATGAAAATTTTAACCGGAAGTCAAAATTTTAATACGAAGTGTTGACCCTTAGGAACGCAATATAGATATTTTATATTGATCCAAATATACAAATGAAGACTTTAATTCTTTAAAAATAAAATTATGAAATTTAAAATCATGAATAAAAAATGTTTTACGTATGTCTAGCGCCATTGTTTTTGGGTTTGCTAGTATCTATTATATTACGAATTTTGAGTAAATATTTCCATTTCTAAAAAATATAACGAGAAAGTTCGTGCGGAGTTCCGTATCATTTATTTCATTATCATTAAATACAGAATAGTATGTATCTAATTTTGTTTATATCTGACATGGTTAATCAAGAAAAAATATCAACTACAAATCCAAATAGAAATACAGAAGATATTTCAACCTTAAGTCCAAAGAGAAATTATAGTTTGATTGGGTTAATCGTTTCTTATTAACATAAGTGAACATATTTCTTTGGCAAGTAAAACTACACACATAACGTTCCAGATCTTTGTTTGATTAGAGCGTTCATTTACGTAATTAACTATTCGGACAATCGGATGACTTTTGCCAATTAATGCCGGGATCACGATCAACTTAACTTTTACTTTCTGTAACGTTCACTTAAAGTTAAATTAACTTAAGAAAATAGATGTGTTATCATGATTCACGTGACTTAAGGTTACAACTCGAGCCAAACATCTGCATTCTATTTTATTATGTGTTTTGATCTGTGATTAGTACTATTTGTATTAGTGTTTATGATCTGTGAATGTTTACTGTTTTCTACAGATATTATAGATATTTATCATTAAACTTTTAACAATCATGATTATGTTAGTTGATTTATATTTTATAAAAAAGGATTCTTTTTGAAAGCATTACATAATACAATTTTATATAATAAAAGCTTTGTGGTTTTAACTTCCTTACAATATTTGAATTGAATCTGTTATATAACGTTCTATAATGAATGATATGATACTAGCGCTTATTTTAATGAAATGTCCGATCACTGGAACTAAAGCTAAAGAGTAGACCTTTGTCATAAATCCAAGAAATGAATTAATAAAGAGCCATGTACACACCACTCGCATAATAATTGGCTGGCTAGATCACGTGATACCCTTCATGTAACTTTCACTTAACTTGAAAGCCCTCCCAGGTTATCTATTACGTTAAGTTAACTGCAAGTCAACGTTAAGTTAACTGCATCGTGATTGCTTCCATTTAAAAAACACGAGAAGATCCTTTACGTTAAGTTACGTCAAGTTAACTTTAAGTTGACGGCGAGTTGATCGTGATCCCGGTATAAAGGCGGCTGAAACGTCAAAGTATGAAAGGACATAAACATAATTTTTATTATATTTTTATTATTTTAATGTGTAAACCCTGACTTAAAAAGAAAGAAGGTTTTGGTTCGTAGGCCTGATAAATAAACATGAGAGTTTGCACTTAGGAAGTATTATTTTTTCTTTCACGTGTATTTATAGCCTTACGACTTAGACTGCTTGACCATTGGTATGAGTAGCTTTAAGACAATAAACCCAGAAAGATTACACTTTGAATAATTATTTTAGGATACCTGGATATGTGCACACTGAGCATAATTTTTTAGTTTTTTTTTTTACTTTCTTGAACTTAATGCCTTATATCATTTCTCACAGAGTTAACTGAGAATTTCACTAGGTGTGTTGAAAAACTCTGGACGTTATTTTATCGTAAATAATTTAAAGTAATGCCATACAATATTATTTTTAAAAAAAGATAGGTGTTAGAAAGCTTTAATATAATTATTTTCTTAGAAATTTAATGTCTACATTCTAAAAAGTTTTGTGGTTAATGAGAATATTATCATTTAGTATACAGAATTTTAATCCGTGGTCTAATAGAGGATACTAATTTCCTGTTCAACTGAGTCTCTCTGCGCATGCGTACGACCAAAGTGTTGCCAATTTCCACGTTCAGTGTGCCGCGAGGACTCCAACGAATAATAGTGTGCCACGAAGAGCAAAGGGTTGAGAAATACTGCCCTAGACCATGTAGTCACACTAGTGTTGGTACCTATAAAACCAACAAACTAAGATATTTTCATATTTACACACATACTTAGTGAAATACGAGTATATAGAGTCTACACTTTTGGAATATTTATTTAAACTTCAATTGCAAGACCCGCCCTGGTGGCATAGTTAGCTAACGCGTTAGTTTCGTGTTGAGATGGACTGCTGAGGACGTGGAGGTGGAGATCAAGGTTATAATCTCGCTCGGGTGAACGGGGGGGTCCTAAATGGTTTTCCACTCTCCCTCCACGCAAATGCGGGTTAACTTCCTCTATATTCAACCTTCCATATACCTAACCCATTAGCGTAATTATTACTTAAGCGTTTAACTCTAACGGGTAGTAAGACGCGGTGCTAATTATAAGTATTTATTCAACTGTTAGCCTGATGCATTATACCACATGCCCCATATTTTAAGATAGCTAAAAATCATATAAATAGGAGACTTGGTATTGCTCTAAGCATTTGACGAATAGCTTAGTTTGTGCCTTTTTACACATAATATGATATTATGTTACTTGAAAGACGTATTAAATAGCGTGATCATAGACGCGGCTAGCTAGTAAACTAATAAACCTAGGAGGATGAAACCTGAAAAGTTACAAACTACAGATGAATTAAATTATTAATCTGTACCGAGGGTGGTTTTTCTTAAGTTGTTCTCCACTTTTCATCTATGCAAAAGTGGGTAAATTTAAAATTCAATCTTCCTCATATCTAACACATTATCGTAATCCTTTTTTTTTAATCCCCGCGTCCTACTACCCGTTTTGGTGATACGCTAGCCTAATAATGAATGTGCATACTAACACGAACGGGTAGTGAGACGTGCTTACACACAAAAAATATCTGTTATAAAATGTACCCTTAAATATTAAAGCATTGGCTGGCAGATCTAAAGGTCTCTGGTTCTATTTCCGTGTTGAGGTTGAAATTTTTCGCTCAATATAATCCGTACCTATAAAAGTATTTTTATCTTAAGATAATTATAAAGGACATTTTTATGGGGATTAGTCAAGAGGTTTTAATGTATACTCTATATGGAAGCACATGGTAAAATTCGCTTCGCTTTCATAATGATACAAACTGTTTTAATGTCATGAAAGTCATGAAATATTAAACACCTTTAAGTATAGTTACAAAGAGAATTGTTCATTAAGATAATTCCCATATTTTTGACACAATAGCCAGTAAGTACTTCCATTAACTCACGAATGGAAAGTGTATCCTTAACACACTAGCTGGTAGACATTTTGTGTCACACATGTCTCTTTGAGGCAAAATTTCCTTGTGTTCAATGGTTGGCATCAAGAGCTATATTTAAGTACCTGTCAATGAGATATTTGTGACCCTAATATGACATTTATGGAGGTTGTTAATCACTACCTTGACAAAAGATGACTAATGTAATAAAGGCAATTTTTAATGAAGGATTCTAACAGTTTATTTTTAGTACCACGTCCTACTACCTGTTCAGGTTATATGCATGATATGTATTAATAAGTTAGTGAGTTAGGGATGAGAAAGGTTGAATTTAGAGGAAGTGTAGCCATATTTGCTTGGAAATACATCCTCAGTACACCCAACCAGGATTTGAACCCCAATCTTCATGGCGTTTGCGTTCTAATCTATTGATAGAGTGATGCCTTAGACCATGCGACCACTTATGGTTCAAATTGTTTAACTATCCAGTAAAGAATCTAGCACTATTTGTTTCAGGCACATAAAGCTTATTTTAATATAATTTATTTCAAACCTTTGTTGGAACAAATTAATATAGCCTCCTTTATACGAGAGAAAAAAAAATACATGAATATTTCTCTTTTACTTTCACTAGAGCCTTCGGAAAGAGAAACATTGTGATCGTCAAAAAAAAAAAAATTTTGAACTCGAGATGTTGATAAATGTAGAGGTTTCATGGCCCCCTTAAACCAAAGAGGGGTTTCTCTCGAATGGCTTGATTGGCTGTTTCTTGGCCTAGATCCAAAACCATTTTGCCAAACGGGCTAAGACTTGGTTTCTAGAGTTTTAATAGGTTCCCCCCAAACAAAATTTGTAATTAGATATCCAACCCTAAAAATAGGGGTAGTTTACTCAATTACAAAAAGAGATAACTTCGTTTTTCTCAAAATGTGCTCTAGCGATTTCATTAAATTTTGTATACAGGCATCGTTTAACATTACAAAATAAATGGAACTTACCATTTTTCCATGAAAATGATTTTAAGTGTACTTTAAGAGAGCGAAAATTTTCAAATTTATCATATGTCTGCAACTATTTGAGACTTTTCACTGTAATTTTCTAGTATTGAAAAAAGTGAAAATATTTAAAAAAGGAATTTAAATTTTAAAAAATAAATAGTTTCTTAGCTTTAAGTAAACAAATAGCCTACAGTGTATTATGAAGCATTTTGATGTAACCTAGTGCTACTATCTTTAATGGATAGAGAATTTACTCTACTTTCAATGTTTCTGTAACGGTGTATATTATTTAGATTATGCTCTCAGCACAAAATATATATCAATTTATTTCACAGCTCGTGCTAGTGTTTAGTAAATGTATCTATTTTGAGGTAGAAAAGAAAGAAATTCGTGTACCATACCATTTATTTTATAGACATTTTCTTACCTACTCTAAGGAATTAGGAGCTCAAAAATTCATTGCCGCACTTACAAAAGTACGCCACCTATTCTTATCTTGAGAAAGTTCTATCTAGTCCACCTCATTACACCCTATCTTTTGAAGGTTCATGATAATATAATCCTCCCAATTGCGTCTAGGTCTTCCCAATGGTAAAAGACTCACCCCTTTTTGAAACAAATATCATCCTAAGTACCTTGTTTTCGAACACCCTGAATTGTTTTTTGTAATGAAAGGTTAGAGGCCACGTTTCACAATCAGAGAACAACCGGTAAAATTATTGTTTTTTATATTCTGAGCTTTAAATTCCTTGAAAGCAGGCTAGATGTCAACAACTTACTGACCGAGTAGTAACAACATTTCCCAACTGTATTATTTTCCTAATTTACAATAAAATATCGTTATTGCTAGTTAAAATTGTCCCTGAAGATTTAAACTCATTAAGCCTGGCAAATTATATGTTGCTAGAAGTAATCTCTAAATTATCGACGCCAATCTCTGTTATCATATACTTAGTAAATTTTATTAAATGAGCTATTAACAATAGTCAAGTAGGTGATTTGAGCTTAATAATTAAATGTGTAGATTCTCTTATTTCAAAAAAGTAAGGGTGCATTTACAAAATTATGATTACAATTAAATTTATTGGTATGAAATTTTCAGTTTTGTACTATGATTAGTTCAATCAATTTCTTTATCAAGTTTTTTTTTTCGTGATTTGAAGGTCAAGGTCAATCTTCAAATATTTTCAAGATTTACAGAAGTAGTTTCCACAAATTGTTTTCCGTTCCTTTTACGATAAAATAATAGTCTATTACTTCAAATATGCGGATATCACAGTAAAACCTAAATGTTTGTTTTGCAATACCTATTCTCCATCAAGAATATCTAATAATCCTAATATTTTAAATATTAAAATAATCAAACACTAGACGTTATAATTTCAGTATATAAATCGTTAAGCTAACATTTAAGATGACTAGTAGGTATATACATTTATTTAATACAGCGTTCTGCAAAGTGCTCAGAATAATTTGATTGCTCTAGAAAAGTGAAGAAAATCAAGACGTAGATATAAGGAAACGTCTTTAGCTTATTTTATTTTGCCAAGCTACAAGTCTTACTACCACTCCTAACTAGCCACAGTACATTAATTTAAGGGGAACAGCTTCGGTGGCCACATGGTATAATGCGTCACTCGTAATAAAATAAGGGTTTGAATCACAGTCAAGTCTACCGAGTGTTGTTTTTCCTTAATGATTTTATATTCTCCCTTTGCTCAAATGAATGTACACTTCCCCTACATTAAACCTTTCTCGTTCCTCACTCCCTAACTCATTAGTATATATAGGTATAACCTTAGTCGTAGGTAATACGTGGCGCTTAAAATAAAACTAATGGCACAGTAAACTTATAAGAAAGGAAAAGTATAAGAAAATAAATCAGCAACAACGAAAGAAAATAATTAAAAACCGCTTCGGTAACCGCATGATCTAATGCGTTATTCTCGCAGTAGATTAGACTGCCAATGACGGAGATTTAAGTTAGAATCTTGGTCGGGTGTGCTGAGGTTTTTTCCCCCAAAATGGTTTTCTATTCTTTCTCCATGCAAATTTGGGTAAATTTTCTTTAAATATAACCTTCCTAATCCCTAAAACTATTAGCGTAATTAGCACATAAGCGTTTAAACTGATCGGGTAGTAAGACGATGGGCTTAAAAAAATAGAATTAAAATAACAGTGAAAACGGTGATGTATGGCCAACGAAAACTTTTGTGGAACAGTCTGGTACAAACAAATAAACGATTACAATATTAAAAACATGAATGTATAAAAAATTGTGGTGGGAAGGGCACTTCACGGGCGTTCATCTCCCTCTTCAAATTATAAATTATCGGATTAGAGATGATTAATTTATTCAAACACTCGGACGGACTAAATAATGATTAATATAGTAGAATAGTGATTTGGAACGAATGATTGTCGGTTGGTTTGGGACTGACAGAAATGTGCCGCAGATTGCATGTACAAGATGCCACATGAGGTTTTCCCGGTTGATAAAATATGTCTCATGGATGGTAACCCATCTGCTAAAAAAGAAATAAAGGGATGGTAAGGCTCTGAGGATTCGCACACCTGCCCAAAAATGTAGCAGGCTTGAAATTAATCTCCTACTTCTAAGTATTTATTATGATGGATTAAGTAGTTAAGCTATTATATTTGTTATTTACGGTTATAGCCGCATCTAAATATTATATTCTTTTAATCGAAAGTTAATGTCTTGACATGGGCATGGAACCCAGGTGTACTAAGCTTAAGGTCTTAGGTTCAATTCCTGTTAACAGATGTCATTTTTCAATTTTTTTAAATGGTTCACCACCCGACCTCTTAGTAATAGTGAAATGGACAACAATATATGGATAGGCAGACTCCATAGTACGGATGCTGGTTTGTAGGAACAGTGCAAGCGCGCTCAGAGTAGGCCTTAATGGTTAAAATATGCCAACACCGATTAGTACAACATCCTTACTGTAAGCAGCGAATACTCTCATGGGTGTGGGTACGATAAAAGCTAGTAACCTGGTCTAATATTAGACCTAGATGACCAAAGATTTAATCGGCAGCTAAGGTTAAACCAGAAGGGCCCATCTGTTAAAAAGCTGGTGAGAACATGGACCAATGGAACGTAGAATGTGACAGGAGAATATGGTAAAATGAAGGTGAACTGTTTAAGAGAAAATAATTGAAAGAAAATATGATATTATGTGTGAGTGAAACCGTTCGTTAGGGGAAAGATGTTTTAACGACGAGTGATGATAGCCTGGAAGTGTGGTCTTGTATGGATGGAAGGTTAAGGGGAAGTCACGGAGTAGGATTATTTCTGAAAAAGCAATGAGAAAAAGAAGGAAGCACATAAACGAATGATTGCTGTAAATAGTGAAAATGAACCTAAGAGGTTGTGGGACATAAAAAATAAAGGCAAAGAAATTATTCAAGGATAGTAAAGAACAAAAGAGTTGAAATGAAGGAAAAAGAATGCAGAATGATTTCTAAGGAAATAACCAACTACCAGAATAGCTCCTTAATTGAACGAATCAAGAAGGGCCAGGAAAGGCCTATGGCATTTAGAATTAACGTGGCGAGATGATCTGGGATGAAAAAAGTATAAGAAAGTGACAGAGGGAGTATTTTAGGCAATTGTATGGGAAAAACTTTGAGAAAGTAGCAGTAAAGGAGGAAAATGTTATGATTAGTGAAAGAATTAATTAGGCTTAGGCGTTAAAAGCTATAAAAATGCCACAGAATGGCAAAGCTTTGGGCGTAGATGGGATCACAAGTGAAATGCTTAACTGTGATGCATGGTACTATTTGCCAGATTGTGTGAGATTCTCAATGTGTTTTCTAGGATTTGTAATGTTCCTAATGACTGGAAGAATGCTGTAACTGTTCCTTTGTACTAAGGGAAAAGTAGTAAGATTGGTTGTAAAACAGAGGGTACGTGAAAAAACTGCTGACAAGATTTGGGGTGTGCTATGTTGTTGTATCCCTGGTGGAGGTTGCATGGAGCAGATATTAGTATTCCAACAAGTTTTTTATAAATATATGGCAGTAAGGAATAAAGTTTATTGTGCATTCGTTGATCTGAGGAAAGTGTATGATCAGGTGAATAAGAGTGTATTGTGGAATGTTTAGAGATGGTGTGATGTGGATGTATTGATAGTAAATGCCATTATGGTGGTGTATGACAGAATTATAGCGTGCATTAGGGTAGATGAAGCTTTGAGCGAATGGTTTTACATTGAACCGGTGTGTGGATCAAAAGGAAGGGATGGCCATATAAGACGTGGATAAATGTTGTAGAGTACGTGTGGGAAATGGCCAAGGTAAAATGAAGGATAGAAAATCCAGCTGGAATTTGAACCCAAACCTTCCAATCACCGTCAAACCAGACTAAACGAACCCATCGGCAAGCGTTTTACTAAGGTAAATTTTTTTGCACCACTTTTAGTATATTTCGGGTTATACTAATTATTCTAATGTGATAAGGATGAGGAATGTTGAATTTAGATTAAATATACCAGAATTTGCATGGGATAATATAACCATTTATGAAAAAACACCCCAGTACACCGAAAAGGGATATAATCCCTAACTCCCCATCATCGGCAGCCCAGTCTATTGCAAGAGTGAAGCCTTAGACCATGCGGCCACCGAATCGGGTTTTATCAATGCTACTTAGCGTGTTTCATCGAGCTCAAACGTTATCCGGATATTTGATTCAATTTTGGGAGCATGTATTGATGGATTCGTCATGGCTAATTCAACCTATAATGGCCAGACAGATGTTCCGTGTAAACAAGAGGTCATTTGTGAGCAAAAGGTTCTTGGTTCAGATAAAGGCCCTTGAACTTGTAGGGTACATCAAGTTGCATTGTATACAGATCCTGTATTGTCTCCTATTGTAGGTGGCTGCTGTGATTGTATTTGTTGTGTGAACTGTCAAATTGTGTGTCATGCAAGCGATAGAACAATGTGAAGGATGAATGTACTCCCTTCAAAACAGCTGTCCCTAGTCATTATTGTGTCAATCAGACGTTAAAGCTGGTAATGATCACCGTTAATATCTACATTAGGTAATTGATTGACTGTGCTACTTTGCTTTTTATAAATATTACTATAAATCAATGCTTTTATTCTATTATTTTTTCTGCTATTAAAATAAGAGTACTTAGCTACACATTTATTTTGTAAACTAGATATTTAAAAAAATTATACATAAAATTCTATCTCTAACTGAAATAAAGTCGTAACCTTTTTGTCGCTTTGTGAACAATTGATTTTTTAGGTAATACACAATGAATTGTCTGTAATAATAATAATAATAATAATAATAATAATAATAATAATAATAATAATAATACCGGCCTCGTTGGTCGAATAGTCTAAGGCGTAACCCTTGTAAAAAACTAAACCGCTGATGACTGGGAGATCAGGGTTTGAATCCCGTTTGGGGTATTGAGGCTTATTTTTGAATTATTTTCACTATTCCTCCACCCAAATGCGGCTACACTTCCTATAAATTCAGCCTTCCTTTACCTAAACCCATTAGGGGTTGTTGTCCATAATCTTCGTACGCATATCAAGGGTGTGAGTAGTGCTTGGCATGACGAGGGGATAAGGGGGGATACAGATAGTTCGTAATGTCACATTACAATTAAGCCTATTTATTTCTATCACCCATAAACAAACAACGATCTTCTCATCTACTTCGATCATCGAGCATGGTGAACACTTACAAACACGTTTCAATAAAAGGTTTATAATATTGGATCTACAATTAAAAATACTATTTTAATATGGGTGGAGGGGTGCGTGATATTGTGACAATATTAGAAAGGGAGGTTCACGATACTGTGACAATGTGACAGTGGTGGGAGAGGGGGTAAAACAAATTCCAACATTAGCGTGAAATAGTTTATGGACAGCCACTTTAGAGTAATTATTACATAGCCGTAATCCAAATGATAGTAAGACGTGGTGCTAAATTAATAGTAGTAATTTAAATCTTCAATTTCAATTTCCTTTATTAAAGTACCAACCAACAGTCGGGGATCTATAACAGGCCAGCACTGAATAATAATAATAATAATAATAATAATAATAATAATGTTAATAATATATTATTATTATTATTATTTAGCACCATATCTTACTACCCGTTCGGGTTATATGCTTAAGTACTAATTGCCCTAATGGATTATGAATGGGGAAGGTTGAATTTAGAGGAAGTGAACCCGCATTTTCGTGGATGGGGAGTGGAAAGCCATTTAGGAACCCCCCCCCCCC